>JAPYYQ010000061.1:0-124738 GCA_030522585.1 Anagyrus pseudococci
TTTAAGGACAAGTTTGGCGAAAGGTCAACTGCGGGTTGAGTTTTGACGATAAAACGTTGGAAATAGTTGAGTGGTGGGTAAACGGAAAATAAAAAGTTAATATAGACTTTTCATCCCAGTTGATTTCAACTGAATTATGCAATTTAACCAAAGGAGAAGAAAAAAATGCGGACTTTGCAGGAAAAGACTTTGCTGCAGTTCGCTGAAATAATGTTTCGGTGTTTTACTAAATTGTTCTTAATTCAAGTACGTGAGCTGCTTGAATAAAATTATAAATTGAATAAGTTTAAGGGAAAAAATTTTCTTCGCGCTGGAAAGGTGAAAAAAAAATTAATTAAGCCAACAGAAGAGCATGCAGCTTTACGGAATTAGCGTATAAGCGCGTAAAATATCACTGAAAATTCAAATTTCATAATACCTGTAATGTTTTCACAAAGAAAGCTTGGCGCACTGCGATAAAAAAAAATAGAATCGTAAGTCTCAAAGGAAAAGCAGATAGTTTGAGCAGAAGTTATTTCGAACACGACGTGCGCGAATCTTAGGCGTTTCTAAACCATGCTTTTGAACTTACGGACAAGTCGTTGCTAATGGTTACTTAAAAAAAAAAATCATAATAAAAATCATTTGTATCACTATATTTCTTACGCCTCTTTGATAAAATTCAAACTTGTCAGCGAAAGTCACGTTATGTGTTCGAGCACGCACCATTTTAACGACTACCTTTTAAAGCATACTTGAAAAGCTGTTAGTGCTGTAATCTAAAAGGGATAAGTTGCTTGCACTTATGAATTAATATCAGGCGATTAGTGATATAATTGCAAAAACTTAAACCTATAAATCTAAACTATCTGCGAAGAGCAGAATTCAAAAACGTTTCTTTAGTTACAAGGTGCCGAAAAATAAAGAAGTTTTTAAAAAAAAAAAACACAGATTAGCCTAAGCATAAATAATTTCTCGCATGCATCACAGCCTTGTTTTATTAAAATTAATGTAAAGCCTCGAGGTAATAATTACAAATCCAGGCCGTAAAATATACCGATAAATTATCCGCTGTCTTTATAGGCTTCCATAAATAACGCTCTCTCTCGAAATGGATCCCAAATCACGGTAAAACACTATAAGCCCCTCGTTAAAAGTGAAACTCCAGCAAGCCATCCTCTATACCCTCCGCCCCCCCCCCCTCCCGTCCACACGCACCGGAAGCCTACGCGAACGGAAAATCACGGCAAGCGACAAGCTCCATGCACAATTTCCCCTCCTAACCTTATGTAAACATAATATTAACAAAGCTCCGTAGCTCTCCGGCTTATGAGGAAATATCTTTGCCCAACGCTTATATTCTCAACTTTGATGCACACTCTCTTCGGATCCCGCGTTTACTATTATTGACGAGAGCGGTTTTCCCGGGGATTAACCAATTGAATTACAATATATCAGCGAAGAACGCCTCGACAACAACAATTTTCGACAAACTTAACAAGGTCCCCCCCCCTGCCCTAACCCTACGATTTAAACTTTTATTAACTAGGTTACCCCGGGCTTTATCCTTAGGCTTGATTAAGTCGGGCTGATAGGACGGTAAAATAAGCATAATAAAAGAAACGAAAAAGGCGTAAAAGTTAGCTACGATCAGATGAAACGCCAAACAGTTTCAAAATGACAGGACGATTACCATCGACCCCTCTCGGTCCAACGACTCCACGAAAATACTTCTCCTCTCCGTTCCCTATGGTCTCGCTTTTATCATCCTACATCTACGACGCACTACAGCCAAACCCTCCCTCCCCTGCCTCCTTCTCTCGCCCTTCTCTCCATTTCCCGGCCAATAAATAAAAATACTCTAGCCGGGCGTACATAAAAGATAATCTACGCGCGCTCCGTATCGAAACTCGCGAGTCCCCCCCGTAGTGTACCCCCAAAAAAGTACCTTTTCCCTATAGCCCCACACGAATCTCGTATACGGTGTCCTAAACGCGCACACGTCCTTTCATATCTTCCAAGCAGCCTAACATGTATCTCCAGATTAGCTAGCCAAAAAAAGTCGGCTGGGGTGTGGGAGGGTGATGCGAGAGAGAAAAAAAAGAGAGAGAGAGAGAAAGGGAGGGATATCTCTGGGAGTCAGTCATAGGGGGAGAGCGAGAGTTTTTGGTATAGCCAAGCGGAAAAGCAGTTGGCCAAGCGAAAGCTAGCGTACAAGCAGACTACAGTGTGCCGGGGCTTGCTCGATCGTTGTCGTCCGAGGACGACGCGCGGACACGCATGCACGGCCAAGGCGTCGCGGCTAGCGATAGATCAGCTGGCCGACACGGCGGACCGACTACTCGCCGTCCCGTTATTGCGGAAATTGCGTTTCCGCGAGGGGAAGCCGGCCTCTCCGGTTCTCTCTCTCTCTCTCTCTCTCTCTCTCTCGCGTCGTCTACGTGAGTCGCGTGACAAACGCCTGGCGCCGAAAAGGCCGGCCCGATTGACCGCTTCCATTATCAGAACTTGTCCCTATCCACGTTTCTCCTCCTCCTCCCCTTCCCGCCCCATCGTCGCGGCTCTCGCCCTGTGAACACCAAGCGCGTCCTTCTGACCCATTTCGGGGCATTCACGTGACTTGTCTGGACAAGACGGGAGAAGGGGGGCAGGGCTGCCCGCACAAAGCGCGCTTCAACGAATGCGAAAAAAGCCAAAGAGCCGAGCGCTGAGAAAGCCTCGTCTCTTTCTCCCTCCCTCCCTCTCTCTCTCGTTCTGCCGCCCGAAGAATGTTAGGGCTGCTTTACAGCCGGTCTGCTATGTAGGCCTGCATGTGTCTGCGGAAAGGTTTGCTCGGGCGCGCTCTCATGATCCACGGATTTCTTTACAAGTCTCGTTGTTGTCATTGTCGACGCGCAGGAAACAACCGGAGATAATATCGGGCCTGCCGATCTATTTTTATATTTCTATTAGAGATGTAACGAGCGCGAGGCTTTAAAACGCGATTTGTAAGATTATTGGGGCGAGCGTAATTCAATCCCCTCCCGCCGCTCTGTAGTATAACTTTGTGATGGATTTCTCTTTTTTTTTGTGTGTTTTCGTTTTTTTTCTTTTTTCCTTTTTTTTCGAATTTCGGTGCAATCATTAAGTGATTTGGTAAAGAGGATTATAGTTTGCCCGCGAGAGAGCGAGGACGCATTTGCATCGTTAGAGCGTTTTCAAGTGAAATTTAATAATAAGTCGAAATTAAAATTGTAAATTGGTCGGTATTATAGAAGCGAAAGAGCTGATTTCGGCGATTATCTTTCGAGTGGCATTATCATAAAATTCTCTCCAAACTTAAATAATTAGCTTTTTTCACGAGCCCTATCGTGATGATCCCGCGTTACGGTATTGCGCGCTAAAGAGAACCTTATATACACATTCAAAATCCCCTTTTCGCCGCCACAACGCAAGAGAGCGCGGACGCTATGTTCACCTTTGCATTCAAGCGCGCTTTATAAAGGATTCCCTTGAATTCAGATATAGCTCTTACCCGGGCTGCATTTGAATGGACGTTACACCTGTACGTCCAAAGCTGCCAAAATAAAACCAACTCGAATACTTTTCAAGCTCTATTTTATACAGCAGGCGATGCATTAAGCTTCAGACATTTCAAGTAAATTGTCGGAACATAAGAGCTTATTATATATATCCCGCGCGAACATAGCGATTTCAGTTAAAAAAAAGTATATGAATTGAGGAGAATATGTACGAATACTAGCCCAAGGTGGGCTACGATTTACGTACGCTCTTTTTTCATTAATTTCAAGAATAAGTCAATTATTCCGAAGGACGGATTCTTTACATTCACAATTCGTCCCTTTATCAATTCACAAGCGAATCTTGTTCGACTACAAATACTCGCAAACAAAACCCTTTATTCTCCTCAATCTTACAATCTCTTCGTTCTCATTTAAATGAGAGAAAAAAACGGAGAGACAGGAGAAGAAGTAAAAAAAAAGTAAGAATGGTTACATGACAAGCGCATATAATAAAGCGTCCGTTCAAACGTCTGTTTCAGGAGCTAATAACAACGCTCTACATCGGCTTCCTCGGACTGATATTCGCCAGCTTCCTGGTCTACCTAGCGGAGAAAGACGACGAGCACTTCAATAACTTCGCCAAAGCCCTCTGGTGGGGGGTGGTAAGCCTTACGAGTGTCCGCTCGCGCCGGGACGTATAACAGCGACGAGAGCGCGTTCTCTATAGGCCCGCGCCGCAATAATGTTGCGCGAAAATAAGAAAAGAGTGCGCAAATTACTGCGGTCTCTCTCTCTCTCTCTCTCTCTCTCGCTACTTCGCTCTCTGCTTCCCGTTTCCTTTTATTTTCCCCAAGAAAAATAGTCGTGAATTCGTTGCCGCAATTGAAATTTTATCAAGTTGCCACCTGCCCGAGAAAGAAAAATTGAAATTATGTGACGCAACGGTTTCATTAGGTCGAATTGAAAAAAAAAAATAACAAAGCTTAATTTTTTTTCGAGAGAGAGAGAGTAATATACCGCACGCGTTAAGTCGACAAGGAAGTCACGTACGGTTTAATATTTGTCTAAAAGAGCTTACACAAAAGATAGGACATTTCAGTTTAGCTGAGATACACCGCCGCGATCCGATGTAATCTTGGGTAAATTTAATTATCACTTGCACGTTGAATTAACCAGCGCGGAGATTCTAGTCGTGTAGTTAGTGAACTTGATATCGCTCAATCAACTGCTCGGCATGAACTCTTGATTAATCATAACTTTTAATCAATCTCGCGCAAAAATATTATTGTCCATTGTTTTACGCGAATCTTTAGTAATATATGGGAGTAGAAAAGAAATGGCATTTCTTCATTAAAATATGCGGTAACCGTTGAAATGCAAAATTCAGCTTTTAATAAAGATTTAAGGCAGAGATATTTCTCATTAATTTCCTTTGGGATTTGAATAAAACATCATTTTTAATTGCAGTATTTTGTAATCAAGTTATTTGCTATTTTGCTATTGATTTTTCCCCCTTTTCTTTTCAATCGACAACTTTCATTGCATTTTTGCATCAATAGAATCAATCGAATTTTTAATACTTTTATGATATTAACGACTATTAAAAATACCTCTTATAAAATATCAGTTATACTTGTAAGCTTGTCTTAGTTGAACATAGAATTTCTTTTAAAAACAATTTAATAAAGCTTTTACAAATTTAACTAAAAAAATGAAGATCTTTAACTATAATTATTTTGTATAGCATAAACTCATAAAATAAAATTAATATCGTTATTTTCTCTGATTTGATTCCCACAAGCCTTCGAGTTTTTCGACGTTTTCAAATTAATTTGAAATTATAAAAATAGTACCAAGTTAGCAGGTAGCTAGGCCATTTCCGGCTTCTTATTTTATAGATAACTATCTTTGCTAAAACCTACATGGGCGTATGCATTAGCGTGTCGATAGCTTTAAATTTAGACAACGTGAGTATAATACGGCATTTATAACCAATGCCGGCTAGGACGACTGGCGAAAAAGAAAAGCTGCCCGGGCCTTCGCCGAAAATTACTCCCCCCGAAATCGAATGCAAATTAAAAAATTATGCGGCCAAGCGAAAACGGCTAAATAATTCATAGGCGCAAGCTTAGCCGGCGTTGAACTGGCGCGCAGATGAGCAAGGAGCGAAAAGCAGGCGTGTATAGGCGCAGGCAGACACTGTGGCAAGCGAGCGAGGCGCGCGAAGTAGCGAGAGGGAGAAAAAGGCGAAGGGAATCAGGTCAATTGCGTTACGGCCAAAGTTGTATAACTCGCAATTGAATATTCGCGTGTCAATCGCGGCGGCGGCGTGTATACGATTGCACGCGCGCGGCTGCTCGTGTCTGCGCGCACCACACGGTCTGAGCCCCTGCCCGACTCTCTGCTGTCTTTGTGTTCCAGATCACTCTCTGCACCGTGGGCTACGGCGATGCCGTGCCAAAGACTTGGCAGGGCAAAATTATCGCCTCCTTCTGCGCCCTCCTCGGCATCTCATTCTTCGCCCTGCCTGCCGTAAGTTTTCACCACCAGTCCCCCGCCTCCCCTACACACACACTACCGCCAGTGCTGCAATTAGCCTATTATTTTCTCCTTCGCCGCGCGATTCCACGACTTATTACTCTGTTGAATCGAGATCTACAGAGCTATCCCCCCCTGACCCTCTCTTGAGTAATGAGGCCTTCCACCCCCAAGGGTGTTATGTTATTCTTTGCATTTACGCTCGTATTAATACGAATGGGAATTTTATTTTAATACTTTATTATTAACTCTAAATAGCTTTTTCATCCTTTTTAGAGTCAATTATCGCAATTCAAGGCTCTCCCAATTTAAATTGCGCCTAAGCATTATTACTTTTAAATACAATGCACATATATTAAAATCTCAAGAGCTCTTTGATGAATAATGTAATTTTTCTTTCTAAAATTGATGTTAAAATTTGATATTCCGCAATTTAGTTGTAATTAGTTCACGGTAGTGTTTATCACGGGTCAATTAAAATCGCGATTTAAATATTGAAACATCATTTCTGCCAGCGAGACGTAAACGAGCAACAAAATTAAATGCATCAATAAGATATTTCAAGCGGCAAAAGCTTTCCAGCTCCGCGGCAACGTCCAATTTTCAAACGGTAACAACACACCGACGCCCTAATTCTTTGCGCACGAGGAAAATAAAGCTAAAAGAAAATCCAGGGGAAAACAAAATCGGTGGGCATAAAAATGAGAGAGAAAAAACAAACGTCGGCCTCGTGTTCAGGGAATTCTGGGCTCGGGCTTCGCCTTGAAAGTACAACAGCAGCAGCGCCAGAAGCACATGATACGGAGGCGACAGCCCGCGGCCACGCTAATCCAGGCGTTGTGGAGGTGCTACGCGGCCGACGAGCACAGCATGAGCATCGCCACCTGGAAAATTCATCAGGTTCCGCTGCCGAGTCCGCCCAGGTTCGTATATAGAGCCAGAGAGAGAGTTTCCATTCCCCCACTATATGCCTGATTTCAATCTTCCGTCTTGCACAATTAATGCTCCGCGCGCTTCGGGTACTCCGGCAGCTCTCGCAATACATATATGCATAGACTCATAGAGGGCCAGTTGCACACAGCAAACTCTCACGCCTTGGCCCGATATGTGTAGCCTCCTCCGATAAAATGAGATTTACTTATTCAACTTATGGCCGCGTGGATATGACTTGGGCCCAGTAGGCTTGCGATATCATTTAACCGCGTGGCACTGGGGCAGTACTATATAGCATAAAAAAAGCATGCTTTGTTTGCTAATTCCAATTTAACACTCGTACAAACCCGGTATCCCCCCTCCCCCCTTTGCTCGACTTTAAAGTTCATTGTTTGCCCCGCTTCAACTACGACGTGTACACAGTTTATTCGGCTATGCGATATGTTTTTAAATTTCCGAGCGCACCGCGCACAGTTTTTAAATGTATAACCAACTTTACCGCCTAAACTATTTCCAGCTGGATAAAAGTATTTTTAAAACTATGCGACAAAAGTTGTGAGCTAAACTCCTCCGCTTAACTATAATGTGTGTAGGTATAATGTGTGTGCTCGATACATTTGAAAAAAAATAAATAACCGGCAAGATCGCAAAGAATTATGAAATACATAGGACATTGGTTTGTCTAGTGATAAAAGACAAACGCCCCTTAACTTTTCTACTTTTTAACGGTAAAAACATTGTATTCAGTTCGTTAGATTAGAAAAAGTTCAGTAATTACATACCATCGAGTATATGTCATGAGATTACGGGAAAATCTTTTGTCTCGATAGAATGAAAAGATTTCCTCTAATTAAGAATCGCAATATTACGAAATTCGAATTCTGTTCATTTTAAACGGCTAACATTTCAATTTCCGCATCAATACTTTTCTCTTTGAACTAGGAATTCTCTAAATTCTAAAAATAGCCACGCCGCGCACTCTATTCAATTAAACTTCAACGCTGCCGTTCGTATTATCAAAGAGAAAAAAAAATAAAACAACATTGCGAAAACTAATTAGGTATATGAATATATCTTGAATGGCTTGAAAACATCAGAGTAAACAATTTCTTACAGCTTATATACTTCTTCTTGCAGAGCCTAGACGTGCATGCGGCATTGATTGCGTGTAATGATTTCCGAACACACATAAAACGAGCTAAAGACACCAACAATACAGCTGCGTGACTTGTCTCTAAATCCTAACAAATCAAGCTTATATTGCTCGAGCAATTTGATTAAATCGAACGCAACGAACAGCCACATGCCTCTAACAACTACACACGGCAAAGCTTGTCAGGCTTGAACGCGCTTGGACGCTGGCATATTACTTCTTCTTCTTTTCTAAGCCAAAATTAAACAAGAAAACCGCATCAAAAGCAATCTAATAACTCTTAAAATAGTCCAGACAGGGGCGCGAGCGAGGAGCCGACGGTCATTAACTGTCCAACTCTTTTGTTTTGTTTCTCCCGACAATTTTTAGTAGTCGACACTCTTCTAGCTTTAAGCACAACGCCTCGTTCGTCAGCCGGCTACCGACGATTCGCCGGCACAAGAGCACCTCGCTCCACAGTCCCAGTCTCCACAAGCTCGTTCATCAAGGCTACCAGGGTGGCCAGCGCAGCGGGAACGCCAGTCGCTTTGGGGAGCTCATCTCCTCGTCCGAAAATTTGGGTAAGCTAACCAACCCTACTCTATTACCGGCACGTCCAACTCCCTTTATTTTCTCTTGCTACTTGTCATTATCGAATTTCGTAATTTCCGTTTCATTTCGTGCTATTTCAATTCATTCTCAAACTTATACGGCAAGCGACAATCTAAAAACGATCTAAAGCACCTGTTATATTGAAACGAATAAACGCAAACATGCGAGGAGACAACGTTCATAATTAGCTCGCGTCACAACTAGAAAATTTGACGATGCAACGCGTTGTGCATTCCCTTAGGAGGTCAGCCGACCAGCCACAACAACGGCAATAACAACGGCAGCAGCGAGCAACACGGCGGAGGCGGCGGTGGGACCAGCGGCAGCACGGGCGGGATTAGCAGCAGCAGCGGCGGCCGGCAATTAAACGCCAGCTACTCGGAGGATTCCGTGACGGAGACGGCCTTGTCGAAAAGAAACTCCGACGGTGAGTAATCCGCGTTGTTGCCTCTGTGTTGTGTGCGAGACTCGGGGCGCGAGGAGCCAAATAGATTTTTCTCCACCCCCCACCCCCCTCACGGCTGCGCGCGCGCGCACACACCTCGGTCTGACCACAGCCGGACCCCGACTACTTCGGCGTAATTAATGTTTTATCACGCGCGCTGCACTAGATCTTTCTCTCCTCGCCGTTCTCAAACTCTTGTTTCCTCCTCAAAAACACCTTCGGTCTAGTAAATAACTAGCAAGCGCATCGCTTTTTACTGCTTCTTACCCCCCTTTTCGTTCCTTCCCTTCTTCTTTCTACTCGAAAAATTTCATTAATTCCAGCAGTTCGATTAACGCAGCCCTGTTACGTTGGAATTCACACTTCTCGCGATTTCTCAAGTAGAACGCCGGCGTTGTTTTCGCGGTTCGCAAGTGACGTAGCGAACTTTTTTTTTTATTTTTTATTTGAGAAACTAAGAGAGATGAATGTTATTTGTTTTTGTAAACAAAAAAACTAAAGAACTTTTGGGATTTAGGAGTTTTATGCAGAAAAACAAAATTGCTTCGTCAAAATCATATAATGCACGCAGATGTGTAAATCTTTATAAAACAATTAAATAAGAGTTTTACTGAGTGGCACCGTGAAAGAGCCGCGTAATTTATTCAGCGCCATCGATTTCGCTTCGATGCATAAAGTAGCGCTCGCATAATTTAAAATACCATGCTCGGCCACGAACCGTGAAAACGAATTCCCCTGCTAGCCATTCCTTTCATTTTCCCTAGAGCATATTCATGCAATCTGTAAAAAGCCTTTCCATTCACATGAATCTTCTAAATTCCACTTGTATCAATAAAATGTATTTCTTTGTAGCACGAGCCATGATAAAAATAAAACAAAACCAAAATAGCAAGTCTTTTTCCCTTTTAGCAAAAGACTGTTTATTTATTTTTTAATTTTTTTTGTTAATTGAGAATAGTGTTTAGTTTGAGTTTAGATACACACTATAGAAATATCTGATACAGCGTAGTGAAAAAATATAGTAAATATACATATAAATTAATTAATGGAAAGGGGAGTACTTTTAGGATTTGCCATTTGTACAAGTTAAATTAATGTCGAGCGTAATTTTATTTATTTTGCGATGTATATTGGTAAGAAAGGCTAAAGTGCATTGCCACCCACTTTATCAGCATTATAAACTTGCAATAATACCTAATTTGATAATTATAGACCTGTAAGATATTGCATTTGTTTGATTTCGAATATTAAATACATTTATTAATTAATAACTCAAATAAAGGGATCAGCAACAATCAAGTCGTATGCTCCTTGTATTGCGTAGGCTTTTAGTGTGTTATTATCTCAAAAGCTTTCATTTAATTTGTGCTTATTTAATTTGCACCTTTCTGTATTTCAAGTATATTCCAAATCACTTTTCTCCTCACAACAACAGTCCAAATTATAAAAATTCAACAATTGTAAAATTACCTGCTACTGCTTTTAAGCTAATCGTCAAACTACATTTTTTGCCACATATTGACTTTAATGATTGATGATACTCTTATCATATTCGGTCTTCTGAAAAATAAAGAAGAGGAAAATCATCAATTTGCTTCTTTGGGAGTGATTTAAAAGAGGAAAAAGAAAAGCTAAGCTCTTAAAAATAATTGAATCGTTCGCGGAAGCCCAAGCAAGCGAACTCAAACAAATGGCAAATCCGTAGAAGCAATGACCCCGGAGGGCTCCTTGTGACGAACGAGGGTCAAAAGTCGTATGGTCGCGTAATACCGTTACACTGCAGACACACACCAACTCGCGCACACAGATACACACCAAAGCACACCAACGGACGGGGACACAGACACATAACTTGGCGGCACACCCTTAGCAGACACACCAACACGGACAAACCGAGGCCGGCAAACACGCATAGACAAGCGCGCGTGCACAGACCACACATACACAAAGACAGAGAGACACCTACAGACACAGAGACAGACAGGAGGTGGACGCGCGGAGAGTGAGAGAAGAGGATGAGGTTGGATGAGGTAGTCTCGCCTGGTTTGGACAGTGGCGTTTGGCACGGGCCCGGGTGCTTTGTGCGCGTAAGCAGTAGCAACAGCAGCAGGACGAGCAGAAGCAACACAAGCGTGAGAGCAGGAACGAGTGACGATTCTAACGATTGTAGCGGGCAAGTACGGACGGCTTGGGAGATCCTCGTCGACCCTCGAGCTGCGCGAGCTGCGCATCGACGGGCTGATGATCGGCCGGCTTGGCGAGACCTCTTCGACCCTGCCGCTTGCTCTCGCTGGCCTCGTCTCCCCGCTGCCCCCGCTACCGGAGCTACTGGGATCGCCGACCTCCCCGAACGCGTCTCCGACCTCCGAGAAGAGTACGAGAGCAAACCATTAGCAAACGCACGCTCACTCACTCACTCTCTTTCTCTTTCTCTCTCTCTCTCTCTCTCTCTCTCATACACATTTATACTTGCTGTATTTCTAAACTCTCTCTCTCTCTCTCTTTTTCTCGCTTTTTTTTTCTATAGTTTTGCTCTTTCTTTCTTATTCTGTTTGGCTTGTTTTTCGTTCGTACAACACGATATGCTAGTGGAGCATTTTATGCCTTGTCGCTTTTGTATATTTCTAGAATAATTATCCTTCACGTGGGATTAATTTGAAGCTCCTAATGACATTTTTATTGCTTGTAGCAATTTCGCGATTGTCACGGTACTTTTAAGCGGGATTTCAGTCGCGAACGTGTATGACGAACGATCTTTCAATGTTTTACGTGTCGTTTCCTAGACAGAGAAAGCACGTTTAACTTGGCCATTAAAATGGGTGACACGCTGATATTAAATGCTCCATAAATAACGTGGCTCGCCTCGAAGACGATACTCTAACCAGCTTTTTGCTTGCATTTATTTTTTAGTAAAAAGGCAAATGATAATCATTATCAACTTTTTGTATGATTAGAATGACACCTTCTCTTATACTAAACTTGCATCTTTCTCTTACGCTCTATTTAGTTTCATGCTGAACGAAATATTCCGCCAGTACACTAAAACACTCGAATTTATATCATTTTGTTTACAGAAAATAATTTTTACGTAAATCACATTTTTATTTATTTGCAGAGAATAAACTCGGTATTCTAATAATTGAACTTGTAAAATTTGCCATTGTATCCGTAAGGTATTAAAGTATATAATATTAACGATAATAACGGTAATACGAGGATCGTAGCCAGCCGAGACAGGTATACATATTACAGAAACAACGACCATAGCCACCGCGAAATTTTCCAGCCAGCTCATCGGAAAACAGTTGCAACTAAACGAGAATGAGGCGCGGTCGATGTAAGGCTAGAGTCGCAGAGGGACGCGCTTTCAATTAAGCCTACAACAGCACAATTAAGAGGCTAGCCAGAGCAGCAAGGTGGTCGGGGATAGGGGGTAGTGAAAAGCGCAGAGAGAAGAGCAAGAGTCGGTGCGAGAGAGAGAGAGAGAGAGAGAGAGAGAGACGCGATTTCGGCTGTTCAATTATATCGGCGCAGGAGGGCAGGGGGAAAAGAGAGAGTATATATAGGGGTAGAGAGAGAGAGCGGCTTCTCATTAAGCTCGGGCTCCAAGCGCCGGCACGCCTCATTGCGGATGCAATTAATTAACGTGGCTCTTTCGCGCGAGCAGCTCGCGAAACGTCTCGAGCGCGTCGCTTGGTAAAACGGCCGCCCGTCACTGCTTTGACAAGCCTCGAGGGAGGGACTTTTGGCATTCTCTAGCATCCCCCATCTCGGCAGCCTTACCACCGGGGCAAAAGCACTGCTGTCATTGGATTCATCGGCGCGGCCTGGCGCATAATATAGCCCATGCAAATGCAGCCGTTGCCGGCGCGCGACTTCTGCATTTGCAAGGAGACGAAGTCTCGGAGAAATCGGGGCCGGCCTCGATTCGTCTATACCAGCGGCTCAAATGCTCTCGTTATTGATTTCGCGCTAGTGCCCGACCCCCGTAATGCCGTCGATTCTTTCATTTTTTCCGAGATACTTTTTTTCCTGTGTAACGAGCTCGAGAGACGCGATGAACGTAACGAGTTTCGCGGCTGCGCTAAATTTTGAATTTTCGATGAGCTGTACTGCGACACACGCTATACGCGACGTGCTGTTTTACGATGCCGCATGCTCGATTGAGTTATTTAATATTGGCTTTTTTTCTTTCCTTCTTTCTTTCCTATTCTTTATTCGTATTTTTTTTTAATTTTTCTTTAGCACAATATAGTTTGCATTGTTTTCTAGGTAATGCTTTTTTTAGCAGATGCCTGTCTATAGCCATTCGAATATTTATGTTGTGAAATCTTATTCTTTTGTTTCTACTTGAACACTCTCCGATCCTAATCAACAAATTTTCTTAATTTCAACAGACACTTAACATAAACCATTTAAGAAATAACATTATCGCAACAACCAAAAATTCACAAAATCATAAAAACGGTAAAAAAATTTTTGTTTCTCAAAAAAGACCACCTTTAAAATTGGATAAAGAACTTTCGGCATTTTTCCAAATTAATAATCAATTTTAATATGGATGTTATTGGAAAAAGTTTAAGAGCCCGCTGCAGAATAGTTTTACTAAATTATGAAGTGAATGAAGTATTTAGCAATCAGTTTCAAACTTAACTTGTCCCGCCGTAGTCATTAATTTGCTTATAATGAGCAAAACTGCATCTCAGAAAGTTGAATCACTTATAATGAATTAAATAAAAAAGTAGGCATGATAAAAATATTAGTCTACTTCCTGATCAAAATTTCGACAACTAATTAACTTTTATTAACTTTCAATATTATTTTTTCATTCAATCTTTAATAATTTAAAAAACGTAATTGTCTTTTAAATCTTGTCACCACTCAACTAGTCGTCGCGCAGTCATTGAAAAAATCATCCCATCCAATCTTATCCACAGTCACTGCCCTATATTTTAATCCAGGGTATAGTCATAATCATACCCATCAGCATTTATCATAACAACGAATAATCCTTATTTCGAACGTAAAAACTTATTGATTATCGCTCCTTTACTCAAACTTGTTAATCATAATTTAAAGACGTCTTCATCTGTTACCACAACTCAACTTGTTAGAACCAAAATATTGTGAACGCTCGCTAGTTGAAAGCAAAGATTAAAATAAGAATGTATTTTTCCCACTTTATCTATCCCAAAAGCATGGCACGTGTGAGTATAACGTACAAAACAATGTCAACGACATTGTTGACGACGATAGCACCCCCCCTTCCGCAGTGAACAGACTGTTATGACTTGCGAATATTGTGGCATCCGTAAATTTATGTATACATGTATATATACAAATATACGTACGAGGGTATATATACATCTAACATAAGCAGTTTGCAGCTTCTCCGTGCACTACACGTGTTTACGAGCTAGTGACTTAGTGTGTTCTTTCACAGCGTGGAGTGGACAATGCTTTTCCCCGCTCCCCGCAGCAAGTGATTGCGTGTGGCCGTTTAGGATACCGAGCGAATTGATACCAATAAGCCAAGCAAAACCAATCTTAGCTGTATAGTACATTTTTGTTACTTTTTTTCTATATCTAACAATTAAAGCGTCTGCGAGTGCCCTGCGATTATATATTGTGAAACCGTATATACTATCCTCTTTATTAATGATGATGACAATGATAATGGTGATGATGATCATATAGAGATTGAAACAACGTATTAGTGATGTGCACGCGAATCCTTAGTGGTAAGATTGAGATGCGATTGCGAGAGAGAAAGAAAGAGAGAGAGGGTGAGAGCGAGAGAAAAAGATAAATGAATATTACGGACACTAATAACAAGCGTTAATTTGCCTGCAGATGAGGACGAGGAGCCTCGGTGTGTGCAGCTAACGAATCAGCACAAGGGTGCAATAAGGGCGATCAGAAAGGTGAGTGGCCTATGATGCAGCTTTTTTTGGAGCTTCCAAATTCTTCATGTTCCATACTCCTGTTTACCTTGGTATCTATTTAATCATCTTATTACGATTATGACACGAAAGTTATTCACGAGTTGCATGTAGAAAACCATCGATGAGCTTTGATCATATAACGCTACTGGTCGAATTAAAGGGGCTCTCTCGTACACCTACGGCGAGCTTTATTTCTATCCTACGGCGTTTGGTCAATTGCCATTTAAAATATAGTCGATGATTTTCCACACATTGAAAAACTTTTATGGCAACTATTATAATTTTATGAGAATTCTCTAGTCATTTGGTCACGCGCACAGTGAGAGTAACATAACACAATCACAATATATATGGACACAAATATTTCATGCCAGCCGAGCATCGTGCTTTTGTACATAGCAACAAATACAAAATGGTTATTTTCACTGTCGAAACAAAGTCCAAGTGAACAGACGTCTAGAGAATTTTCGAATCACGTGGTTGGATGAAAAAAAAATAACCGCGGTCAACTAGATTGTTGGAGTCATACACAGGGAAAATACGCGTTCACTTATACACAACAACAGACTGACAAACTTAAATATCATTCATAACCCGTTTGTCAAATAATAATTTTATTGCGTTAAAATCAACTGAATTACAATGGATTCTTTTTTAACGCCAGACAACAGTAAAGTCAGTAATTTCAAGGCACATCATATTCCATGTTGTATTTGATTCAGATGAAACCGAAAGTTATTATTTGACAAATGATGTTCAAACAGATGAATACGAAAAATAATCACTGTTATAGTTGGCAATAAGCGTGTACTTTATTCTTGACATTGAAATAAAAAAGCTTCAACTATAAATCCACGTAAAAGTTTCACGATCTAAAAATTAGATTAAAAAAATCATAAACCGCAAACAAAATAATGTCGAAAGAAGATTCACTCCATTATCCGGACAGCTATTGAAATTTTTCAAGCATAAAAAATGGCGTTATGACACAAATCTCCGTCTACTTTAATGATAAGAAATGTAATTTGCCTTCCTGCTTCGTTGAAGGATAAAATGGCAGGAAAAGAAGATGAGCTTGGAAAATGGGTATTTAAAGGCAGACACTGCTTACATAGCCGAGCATCATTCTTTATAAACTCCAACTCGAGGCGAAAATATAATTTAAGCATACTTTATAAAGAGGTTCATTTGTGGCCCAATTGCATTGTCAGAGAGTGATTATTTTTCGAATTTCGTCTCTCGTATAATCTCCTCATAACAATGTCGCACACAATATATATATATTCTAACAAACGGCCTGGTCACATAAATCAACAACAACACACCGTGTACATCCGGTGTGGTTTAACCCTGTGACAATTGTCCGTGCTTATGCCAGATGAAGTACTTCGTGGCGAGGCGCAAATTCAAAGAGGCACTGAAGCCCTATGATGTTAAGGACGTGATCGAGCAATACAGCGCCGGCCACGTCGACCTGCTCGGTCGCGTGAAAAATATCCAAACTAGGTAGTCCTGTCTTTCTTCTTTCTCTCTCTATTTCTCTCTTTCTCTTACTTTCTCTACCTAATTCAACTCTCCCTTCGTTTTCTTTCTTTGCCCCTCCTCTCTCTTTTTATCTATCTGGATACATATCTCACTTATTTCTCTTCTAACGTGTTGGCTCTCCGATTCATGACTGACAAAAGATTTTCTTCGCCGTATTATTATTCCTGCTCGAAGTCTCGGTGAAGCAAGAGATCTCGAGAATTGTTACCGTCGGCGCACGTTCAATAAAGAAAGAGAGAGAGAAAGAGAGAGAGAAAAATCGACTTCGGCACCCTGTAACTCCCCCTTAACACCCTACTTGGTTTACCATTCCCTTCTCTCTCTCTCCTTCTCTCTCTCTCTTTCTCTCTCTCTCTTTCTCGCTCGCTTTCCTTCTCTCGCACTTGCATGACCTTATTTTCTCATGCGCGTCCAATCAGGAATCGTGACTTTTTGCTTCCTGGAATGTTGTACAGGTATACCGTATGTGCATATATGCGACGGTTCGTTTCCTCAAGGATGTTGAAAATGTACAATCGCTCGAATTTTTCAAATTATTTCTAAATGCAATGTCTCCATTCTCTCTTATTACCAGTAAAAAAGACATAGTTGCAATTGACTTTTTAAAATGTTTAATTACTTTAAGATTACCGCAAATGCAATTGATTCGAGAGTGGCGTATAATACTTTGGAACAGAAAATCCCCGGCTTAAGTCTCGATCTGCATGAAATTAAGAGCAACCATTAAATCGTAATAACCAAAAATTAGAAGAGAATACTCTAAACGAACTGATTATTTTACACATTATCAACAGTCGATAGAATAAAATACCGCTGTATTGAACAAAACAAAAATAGAAAAATATGAAAAATATAAATTGTACATTTGAGACATCTTTAATCTCACTTCTCGTAAATTGCATAAAATGTAGCAGATTTAAAAGCACGGAAATGGAAAAAAATCCTGAAAATCCTCTGTACATAAGTTCAGTGATTTAGAAAGTTAGAAAATTATATGAAATTTCCTAGACCTTATGACGCTAGCTGGTTATAGTCATCAAACTGATGAAATACCTTAAGAGTAATATTGTAATCAGAAAATGAACAGAGCTTCCAATATTCCTCTTCTACATATTAAAACTCACAGGACGTTTATCACATTCTTCATATGATATTACTGTAAACTTTACTCCATTCGTTCCTTTATAATAGTTTTTACGCGCTTCTAAGACTCAAAGGTGAAAATATACCTTTTGTGCCCGTATATATCAACTCTCGTAAATTGCGCCAACTCTATTCTCCTTTCCAACTTACGATGTTAAAAGATCGTTGATATTGACGCTTTGAGTAATATCTACTAATTATATCCAACTCGCTAAGGGTTTAATTTTCCACCCTTTTTTATACTACTGGGAAAAAGTGGCAAGCATTTTTCGAGATAAAAAATGACAGGAGTAGAAGGACCAGGTAAAGGAATACAATATTTCGTTGCGTGATGCGCTTATTCGCGTCACGTCGACGCTTCTTATTTTCCTACGTCCGGCACCCTTATTATAAATACCCATTGTCCCTAGGCTCCCTTTTACATCTCATCGTCAGCTCTGTCCTCCCGTGGCGCTCCTTAGCTCTCGATTTATCACCAGGCCTCTCCGTCGGTCTCGATGGCTCTTCCTCGCGCAACTCATTAATTTCTCCTTTTTTTCCCTTATCTCTTACCAACTTGCCTCTCTCCCTATCACATACATCTCACTGCCTTCTTTTTCTCCTCTCGAGTCCCCTGCCTCTTTCTTCCAGCGTTCCTTTGCTCTTTTTCTTGTTCAAGGCCAGTCTGTTATGACTAATTATCGGGTTTAGACGAAATTTCAACGAGTGAACTTGACGTATTTTGGGAAAAACTGTGAGTCAAGTGTCTTCAACTACCGCAAATGTTGATAAAAAAAAAGACAAACGATAATCTAGTGGATCACCGATAATTGAAAATCTTTATGTCAAAAATACCCGAAATTCGCTATTTCAAATATTTGGTTTAGTACGCTGGCAAAAAGTCTTGGATCTTTTTTACGACAAAGGTTTCACGACAGTCCTAAATTTCGGTATTCGTAAAAAGCTCAATATCTGAAGTTGTAAAACCAGCATGGATCTCATTAAATTTTTCTGAAAAAGAAAAAGCTTCAATTGAAAGTAATCTATCAATTTCTCTCGCGTCACAAATAACTCCCACCTATCGTTATTTTTTCCGTCCTCCAATATAACGAAACAAGTTTCTCGTGTAATCCTCGACTATCAAGCAATCTACGATACACTGCACTTCATTAAAAAGACAAGTCGCTCGGAAGCGTCAAAGCCAATATAAGAAAAGCTTGGCGCGCGCGAAAGAATTCAATTAACAAAGCACTCAACTGTCGTTACTCCCCTGCAGCACGGAATTAGCTGTATCGATTAGTCCCTCTTCCTCTCCAACCTCCTGCAATACCCTCCCCTCCACCCCTCAGTCGTTGTTTCACGGAGCTATCGAGGCTGAGGAAGAGCGCGCATCACATTTCATTAAGTCAGCTTCGATCGTCGTCCACTGGCTTGGATTGAGTCCGCCGAAGTTATACGCACTCTCACTCTCTTATACGCGACACGTTGCTCTATAAATCGATCCTCCCGTGGCTCCTTCATGTAATTACGTCTGCTCCCGCTCGGGATTTTAGTCTTCCGAAAGTACACGTGACGCATCAGTCCTTGTCGTAGCACACCTGGCCTCCCTGTTCTTACGGTTAGTGGACGAAGTCTCAATTGAATTTCTATTGATTAGCCGCTGCATTTGGGTTGTGCGACTGGGACTGTATTAAGGCTGTTGCATGTGGAATGAGCAAGGAAATGAGATGGTATTCTGGCTTCAGGACATGCAGAGCGAAGAAAATAAGTACTTTCTTTCATTTTTTTTCATATATTTTACGACGGAAAAAGTAATTTTTTTTATTTTTTCTTTCGCGATCTTTAATTTTGTTCTTATCGTTGGCGTATTCGGTCGAATGGCAAATTAATAGTTGAGTAAAAATGAAATTTTTAAATTTTTCAAAACCGTGAATTCATTATCGGGTTATTCAATTTTCAATCTTTGTTTTACGCAAGCTCCGCAATGTACTTTATTATAAATTTCAAAAAGATTGGAAAGTAACAATTGCACATTTAAATCTACTCGTTAAGCGAATGAATAAAAAATAATAATTTCATTTGAATTTTTGGAAATAGCGTAATATATTTCGCAGTTAGTTCAAATAAACTTTTTTACACCGCTGTAAAACTAAAGAGAACTTGTTTCAAACTTTTAACACTTTCAACAAATCAAACTTCGCTTATTTTTCTTTTTAAATTTTCTTCTTAAACAGTAATCAAAAGACCCTATGAATTTTACCATCATTTCCGCAAAAAAGTTCGAATTTATTCAGTAATCAAGTAAACTTGCACTAACGAATCAACATTTACGTGCCACAAATTTACTTTCTAAAAGATAAAAAAAAACAAAAAAAAAACAAAAAAATGATCTTAACGCTCGAAGATGCCACTCATTCTACTCTCTGAATAAGAACGGCATTAGTCTTGAAACAGTCTTGAACTGCTCATCGAAGCTCAATCAGCTAAACTTTACGAGTAAGGCCAGCACCGCAAATTCGAGCCATCAGCAAAGTGGCCATTACTCCATTTCCCATTCCTTTGCATCTATTAAACTCTACCTTTTTCTCTCTTTCTATGACCCTCACTCTTTATATCTTTTTCTCTCTCTCTCTCTTTCTTTCATACTTTGACTTGATAGCTGTCTTCTTAGCTCTGTCTTTCGGTCGATCATTATCGGCCTCAAATCTCTCTCTGTCTCTCTGTTCATTCTAGCAAATCGCGGACTCTGTCTTTGCCTCGTGATTGTGTTACGTGCTGTGACGTGCGTGTGCCATTGTGTCAATGTCAAGTTGCTTGTTGGCGATGTCGTGCGTGTTGGTGAACGTGTAGTATGAGCGATGCCCTGACTGAGCACCACCAAGGAATAGCCGTCCCCTGTTAACCTGCCGCGCCCTGTACACCTGACGCGCGTATATAATAACTGAGCCGCACCCGACACTTGCCACCTTACCCCCTCCCTCCTCCCCCCATCGCCGACTCGCGAATCCATATACACGTATGCGAGTGCGACTTGACCGCCTCGCGCGTGCTCTCGTTCTACAGGTGGCATGCGTTTATTTTTCTCGCCTTCTCCTTCTTCTTCTTCTTCTTCTTCTAATTAGAAAGTAAGCCCTACCTACGTACCTACTCTGCTCTGCTGCAACTCTTGCGTTATCGTTTTGAATTTCTTTTTTTCTCTTTTTGTATTTTGAGTTTTGTTAAACGTAATCAGAGTGCATAACCAACTAAAACGATTGTACAAGACAATAAAGTATTTTTCGTAAAATATTGATATAGAACGCTTTTTACTAATTTTGAAGCTAACTTAAGGTAATATATATACTTACATCATATTAATAATGACTAAGTTGGTGCTTTTGCGATGATTTTTCCAATTTTTTGGTAGACAGTTTTTTTATGACAACCTGCTTTTTGGACAATTTACCCAATTAGTAATAAGAATATTTTGAAAAATTTTAAGATAACGTTTAAGCAACAGTAATATATTTTTTTAATCAAATTTACTTTGATTCATCTACTTTTTAAAACGTATTAGTTTTTCTAAAATCAATCAAGTTTAACATGTAAATTAAATTCATACCGACAAGTAATATCCGCGACAAACAAAATTTTATAATTTAAATTTTTTATTTTTTATTCAAACTATCGAAATCACCTACCTACTTTGAATTCCTATAACCCAAGAAACAATTTATAAAGTACAAAACTTTTGGACAAAGCATCGAACATTTAGTCATGTTTATCGATTCCGAGTTATATTCTATTGTCACGGAGACGTTACCCTGCTCGGAAACACAAACGCACCACAGCAGTGATTCTCTAACAAAAAGTTGAAGCCGTAAGTTCCGGAGCTGCTTTAATTAAGGGTTTTGATTTAGCGCTTCCCGTTTCTACCGAGTTTAGTCCGGTCGTACACGGAAAATCTCGAAGCTCCCTTTTCCCTACCTGCACGTACACACGTAGAGGTAAACACACCAAAGTTTGTCATGACAGAAGTTAGGAAAGTGTTTGAGACAGGTCACACACAATATTGATGTCACTGCCCTTTAGCTCTGCCTGTTCAAGGATACTATTATTTTCTAAGGCCACACATCTGTACAAAGAAATCACAATAATATTACCACACTACATTTACAACAGTCGACAGATCGAGCTTAGGATTTTTTACTGATGATAAATAAATTTCAAAATCGCTGCTCTTACTTTTTACATTACTTTTGAATAATCGATATTGTCGAAGTAGGTCTCTTCCGATAGTTTTAGTTAACTAATTCAATTTACATTTCATTGCATACATGTTGAAGTGAATAACTATTACGAAAGAATGTGTTTGTTAACATATCTGTAGTTTAGATTACTGAAATGTAAATTTTACATCCTTATTAGATTTTAGACATGTCTTTACAAGCATTTCAATTGTAAATATAACTTTTCTCAAATCAACAAAAAAAAATGTAGATTGATCATGTCTCTTCTTTGCTTGACAATTTGAACATACAGTTTAAATAATTATCAAGCAAAAATTGTGAAACTAAAGGTCATATTTGTAATATAAGTAAATTAATTGCTAGACTTTGGTTCTACTATGATAAAAATATAAATTGTCAAAATAGATATCTAAACCGTTCTTTTTTCATTAACAAAAACTTATTATTAATAATTAAAATCATTACATCTATTAATAATAATGATTTTACAATTTTACGAAATGAAACAATTAATAATTTGTCCTTTTGTTTTGTTCGAAACGCCAAATTACAAATTAAATTTAAAATGGTCGTAAATGAATGAACTTGACATGTAATCAGTAAAAGTACTAGCAAAGATCTGTTGTCTTCAGCCAAAATCAACTTGTACACATGATATATAGCCAAATATAAAATAAAACAGACAGAAACCAACAGAACAAAAGTACTACATACTGAAAAATATATATATAAAAAATAAAACAAAACAAACAAAACAAAAGTCAAACAAATAAGAAAAAAAAAGAAAAACGTCAGCGTAAACTGTGTAATGATGTGTCTGGAAACCGCGGGGCGTGATCGCAGCTGAAATACTTCGTGGCCCGCAAGAAATTCAGGGAAGCCCTGAAACCTTACGACGTCAAGGACGTGATTGAACAATACAGCTCCGGCCACGCCGATCTACTGAATCGCGTGCGAAATCTGCACTTCAGGTACACACATTGCCTTGCAGGTGCAGTCGTGCTCCTCGTACTTTATTTTTTTACTTTTACGTATATAATATATTTATATAACTATTTTTACGTGTATATACATATATTATATACACACATAGATCATTCAAATTCTTTTTTAAACATTCGATTCTCAAAGACACAAGCATTTAGCCGTACAAATATTTTTTTTCTATCAATTTGTTAATGGATATAAATGCTTATATACTCATGGATAGGAGAAATAGTAAAGTTTATGCGTTTTATAAACATGACAATGTTGCCGTTGCTAAGTTTCATTTAAACATTAAATTTTAGGTCAAATAACATGAAATTTCTTAAAAGTAATCAGTGCATTATAATTCCTAGGCTGATACTTTAGGTAACAACTCATATATTAAATCTTTTTGTATTGTTGAGTTCGATTATTTAATCGAGTATGGTAATCAAATTTTGCATGGATAAACGTAGTTAATGAATTAGTCTTTTCGATGTTGTTACATTTTAGAAAGCTTGAATTAAGGAAACCGAGTCACACCAAAAATTTAACCTTCCGCGGCGAATAAACGACCCGCTTACAATTCATGTGTCACATTTTTTTTATTAAACTTCTTTTATTTTTTATTCAACATTTGTTTTCCGTCGTTTTATTCCACGTAACAAA
Organism: Anagyrus pseudococci; assembly: GCA_030522585.1. Lineage (NCBI taxonomy): Eukaryota > Metazoa > Arthropoda > Insecta > Hymenoptera > Encyrtidae > Anagyrus > Anagyrus pseudococci. The sequence goes on from JAPYYQ010000061.1 coordinate 23,619, forward strand.
GTAGAGATGTAAGAGAACGAAAAAAAAATTATAAATGGTTGTCCTTTACTATTTCTCCCGTCTGTACCACAATCACGCCATCTTTATTACGCTTTTAACGTGCTGCAGTATATACATATATGTGATATAGTTAATCTCCCACATACATCGAGATCCACACTTACAGACACAGTCTCTCACACGCCTCCTTCAATTTTTCGTCTAAGCTGCTTAAACACACGCGTGTACACTCAATCACTTCGTCGTACATCCGTTTACGTCTTTTTGTCTGCGTGCGCCTTCGTCTCAAGACTCACGCGAAATAGTCAAAAGCTCAAGCGCTTCGCTTTAAAAGTGTCATATTACTCGCTTTAACATCTCGTTTATCACACTCTTTTATCATTCGTCTAACGCTTTAATTTTCTTTCTATTAACGAATTATTTATATAGGAGAATAAACAACTTTGTCTAACCCGACTACGATAAACCGATATAGTGTTTTTCTTTTTGTTGCCTAACGCCGAATAAGAAAAAGAATTAAAAATTCGAGACCCTCGTTGAAGAAAAATAAAAAAAGTACGAAAAATGTACAGAGCCGGTTTGTGGTAAATGTAAGAGTGTTGAGCGTCGCATGCGGATATGCTGCTTAAGTAGAGTCAGACGACTTAGGCGTCGCACACGCATGATGATAATGATTTTGCGATTGTAAAATATCGGTTTTCTCTAACAAAACACAGTTAACTAATTTGTTTTTTTTTATCTCTACACAAGCAAAGCTCTAATTAATGTGTAGATAATAGAGCTCTCGCATGTTAAATGTTGCGCGCCTGCATCTGTAGTGGCTTCATCCAATGGCTGATATTGCATTGTGCAAGTGCTGATGATTAATCACAGGCGCGCGAAATTAATTACTTTATCTGGAACTAACAGGTTAGATCAAATTCTGGGGAAACAAGGTTCAAAGGCGAGGGACGTGTACGCTTCGAAAATTAGTTTAGCGTCGAGAGTAGTGAAGGTCGAAAGGCAGGTAAGTGTCGATGATGATATATTTTTTTCCTCTTTTTTTCATCTTTTCTAAGCCGGCTTTTTTACGGTTACGATGTACGAGATGCATTTCGAATACTTGCGCGTTTTTTTTTATCAGCTATACCAAGCGGCATCGTCAAATAAAATTGCTTCACTTTCGTCGGTTTATGTAGTTCTCGTTAACGAGGCTATGAAATCTAAATTACGGCGCCGTGAAAATTTCAAAAATCTTATCTGTGCCCAAGAAAGAAAATATTTAATTGCACATTTTAGTTTGGTTTAATTAAAAATCTCGTTAAACAGAAAAATAATTACGGAAAAATTTTAATTGGCATTTAAAACAGAGGATCTTGAAACGTAGTTTCATACGTACGAATCGTCATAGCAATAATTGACTAAAAAATAAAAATTCAAATTATACGTAGTTTAAAATATCGTAAATAACAAAGTCACGATACACTAAAGATGTACGAACAAGTAGTAACAGCAAAACCTAGGCAGACTCGTATGAAAAAGAAATATAAATTAAACAGAGACTGCCGTAACGCGCAAGTGCATTAAAATAAAGGTATCCGTATGTGAGTGCAGGTCGACGACATCGAGGCGAAACTCGACCAGCTTATCGAGCTGTACATGGAAGATCGTAAACGTCTGCTGGCACTGCCGATGCCGGAACCGGAGCCCGGCCTCGGCGGTGGTAGTGGCGGTGGCGGCAGCGGAGGCAGTGGGGCACCGGAGACGCCGCTGTCCGCGGACGTAAACGGCGTGCCCCCGGGCGGCTTCGTCCTCAAGCCGATCCTTGTGGACAAGCAGTTATCCGAGCCGAGCTCGCCTACGACGGCCAACTTCCGCGATTCCGAGCGGCCCGGTCATCTGGCCGGCAAACCCAGACAGATGCACCGTGGCCACTCGGATCTCGGTAGTCGCGTCAAGAAGCGAGTTACCTTAAGGTGGGTTTTCAATACACTCTTACTTATTTCATTGAAAAGCAATAAATTATATCAAAGAAAATTGATTCACCATGTATGAAGATATCCCTTGAACATTACCTCAAAATATCGAATTTTATTTCAACTCCGTTTATGTGCATTTCAAAAATCTCGCTGTTTAATTTTCAATTTGCCAACACTAATTATAGCTGAAGAAAGAGTACCACAAAAATATTATCAATTCTTTGTCGGTTATTTTAGTGATATATTAATTTTTCATGATTTTTTAGCCCAAAACTTGTTACTGTGTCCGCGCATTATGAGCCTCCTTTAAGGTAGCTAATCTCTCTTGTCAGATAATACACTATGCACCATGTATCAGTCAATTTTGAATCTTTGAATAATAAAGTCCTGAATCCCAGAGGACTTCCACCCAGCACAAATTTGAAAGCTTTATACATGCTTTGAAAATTACACGTTGCAGGCTCTCTTATCACTTTACTAACAATATAAATACGTATACTATCGAATCGTACGATCTAATATTTTATTAACTTATTTTTTTTATGTGAAAAAAATTGTTAAACGACCCACCTTGGCAAGGAAGTCGACTTTTTTAAAAGGGTAGATTTTCGCTTGGGCTCAAATTACAGGTAATCCGAGAATTTCTTATTTTTTCCTTAATATTATTGTTTACTGTATTAGGAGTAATTTATTCAGTAATTATTTTCGTCGACGCACTGATGAAAAAGTCGACTTCCGAATTCTAATTTACACACGCTTGGAGAACCAAAGTAAAGAAAATATCGGATTACTTGCAATTACGTTCACGTTGAAGGCTGTACTATTTTGCTAGTAGAATAAATTTCAAAATATTCGTATCTAAAAATCTTTCGTAGTGAAAAATAAAATTGAAATATTGTACTGTAACATAGATAATATTCTTCCTATGTATAGCCGGCGTAGTACGTGGTAGAGAATTTTGAGCAATAAACTTCTTAATTCAGTGCTTTTAATACCTGTACTCGTTTTTTTCAAATTTTACTGGACATAAAATGCACGGTTAAATCTTATAGCCAAAAAAGAAACAAACATATTTTTACGTCGTAATCTATTTTTAGCAATTTTTATTCTTAACTTTTTTTTCTAAAATCTTTTCATTACACTTTCATAAATTTGCACGATTTTTTTTCATTCTTGTCTTTATTATTTCTCTACTTATTAAAGGTTTATCATCTTGAAAAAGTTAATATTTTAATACTACATTTATCTTTCATACAATGAAATTGTTTATACCTAACAAAGCTTATAGAACCGTGAGTACATTGTTAAGACTCGCAAAAAAATGATCCTATAAACTTAAAATTTCCATTCAAATGAAAAAATTCTCATTTTATACCCACATATTCGTCTCCATCCACTCCATCCTCCTATCAACAACTCTTTTATAACTTTACTAAGGAGTTTATCGTCGAATCTCAGGAAAGGCTGTAGTGACCAGCCTCATCAAGACTAATCATCCATGTAAAAGCTCAAGTAAGCCAGCAGCGCAAAACATTCTGTTTGACAGTTCCATTCCCTCGCATCTGGTGCTGCCGACGGAGTCGAGTCTCGTATCGTCGGGGAAACCACCTCGATTACCGGCCTCGCCAACGGCCACGACGCCGCCTATCCTGCAGCAGCAGGCCCCGCCGTCGGCGGTGACGACGCGCCAGGGTGACGTTGTGATCATGGTGCCTCCGCTGTGCGGCTCCGACGCCGAAGGCCCATCCCAGCCCGAGCCCTACTCCTCGGCTCCGCCTGCCACTACTACCGTCGTCGTGGCCGCCGCCGCCGAGGACGAGCTGGATCCGAGCTCGAAAGAACCTGCCGGTTGGTATTGTTTTTTTTTATCTTCTTTGCTTATAACTGCTTTATTCCACAAACCGAAATCTATATATTTGTTTTTGATCTTTCGGTTGGGAATGCGTATGTTGGTGTTTAGCTAAAAATCACTGTACATTTTTTTTGTATTATTTTTTATCGACGAGTTTTTTTGGTGGATGTACAGTGACAACGAAGTTTAATCAATTAAATATTAGTAAAATATTGTTGAACGTGTTGTCGTTGATACTGAAATGTTTGTGTACTATGATAAGAGCTAATATCGTATGATTGATGTGAGTTGTAAACATGTTGTTTTTATTTGATTTTTTTTTTTTAACTTTCCGCTGCACTGCTTTTTTATGTGTACATGACCTGCTTTGTTCGATAATATAAACAAACTGCTTCAGAAAAAAAAATTTTAGCGTTCATCATTTTCACGCGAAGTTAATCACGAAAGCAATAAATTTTTCGCGAGATTTCAAAATTTATTTCCTCTACAAAATCCATTCAACGAAATTGTATTTTCACAAATGTCAAAAGCCTTTCAAGTGTAGGAAATTGAAAAAGCCAGAATTTCTGAAATCAATCAGAAAAAGGTTAAAACTACAAGATCCTACTTGATAAACAAGAAATTTGACAATAAACAACGTCGTCTATTTTTCAAGCACTTAGACAGCTTGTAATAAAAGTGCAACAACGCAATGTGAGAAAGAGAGAGAGAGAGAGAGAGAAAGTGAGATAGAGCCGTGCAACGCTTACATTATTGCTCGAAACTCTACTTGTGTTGCAAGTTCGAACGACCCCATTAAAATAAAAATACGCGGAGTCGAGCTCTCCTTACTAACTCCGTATAAATAAGCTACTGCGGTAAAATAGCCCGTACGCCAGCGGGGCCGCAAATCACATAGGAAAGTAGAGCAGCTTACAAGCGTATCAATATGCGAGTAGAGTCCGGGAATCGAGTGTGTCCGTGTAGACTGAGAGGGGGGAGGGCGGGGAGAAAAAGCGTTTAATCGTCCCATCTGCCGGAAAGCGAGGCACACGCAATCGTGAACGATAAATTTTTCGAAATACCCCGCGCTGGTGCGCGTAGCTGCCAAAAGCGTGTGACACGCGTATAGCCGTCGTCAGGATCGGCTTCGATGAAAATATTTATTGGCAATGAACCGATATTCGCCTCGCTTCCCTGCACCCTCAGCTCCAATTCGTTGCTAAAGCGCCCAAGCTTGTAGCTGACCCCTCCCGCCCTCCATCACCCACCGCCCGACATTCCCTACCTCTCCTTACATCCTGCACTGTACAGCCTATCCCGTTGTCGAGCGTGGATGACAAAGCGAGCATGCCTCATTCTATGTGTACATACTTGTATGTGTGCGTTTTACAGCAACGCCGAACACTGCTCGCTCGTCTACTACGTCGTTATAGCGAAACAGACATTACACAGTAAGTTGACCCAGCGTGAATGCGTAGCTTACGAGTAGACTCGCCATCGCATATACAAGCACCTAAGCTTTTGGCCTGTTAGCTTAAATTCTAGCAATCTTTTTCCACTTAGCGGCTGCTATTGCACTATTCATTTTTCCGATGCTTATCGCGATTGGATTCTTGCTATGGTTTTGAGTGAAATATAAATTTTATTTGTTATCATTCTATTTTGGCAATGGCAATGGCATTTTAGTAAAAGTTTAGATATTTTTTTGTTACTCATGGAAATTTAGACTATGAAGATGATGTATGAAAGAATATGCAAATGTGAATGAAAATTTGAATTGAAATAGATATATCAAGTTAGGAGACTATTTTAGACTTGCATGCCTCTTCTCTTCTTGGATCTTGAAAGATATCTCATTACGCAAACTTTTTGAAGGAATTCCTCAATTTCAAAACTGCACCGAATTTCGAAAGAAAGAAATTCACAAGTCTTTGACTTCGCAAATCAAAGAGAGGTCCTTTTAAAAAAGCGACCTTAATTAACTCACTTTTTCTTATCTTTCTTCCTTTTACTTCTGAATCTATACTAAAAATTTCATTTTAAACTACCAAGTCACATCACAAACACGCCGTAAGAGAATTTAAACGAATCTTACATTCTAATGAGACAAAAAGACTATATGAAACAAAAACACCTTAAAGCACCCTAAAAGCCTAATAAACAAACAAGCGTGACCCAAACGTCTGTCTTTCTAAAAAAGTGTCGATGTCCTCTTTCTCTCACCCCCTTCCTCCCTCAAAAAAACGTGTATCTAGGGAAAGTATGCCAGTCAAAACATCGGCAAAAATCACGCGAGTCGTCTTCCGCAATAGCCGAGATTGCCATCGGTTCCGGCCTTTTGTCGGACGGGGATGGCTCTCGATTATCTCTGAAAACATACGGCTCGGGCCCTCCGCCCCTTCTGAGAATGAAAGAGAAAGAGAGAAAGCTTCGGGTCTCGGCCAGTCTCTTGAGCTTGCACTCCTCTATACCAAAGCTAGGGTGTGCCTCCTTAGCGGCTATTTGTCCGGCTGTCTCTTCGTTTCTGTGCACCAGTTTCTTTTCACTAACCCGCCGCGCTGACTCGGCAAATTTTTCTTCCTTCCCTCTCGTTCTTCCTTCCCTCCCGAGCCGATATCTCTACCCTTCTCTCTATACTTTAGCGTGTCTTCGGCGCCCCACTCCTTTTTTTCTCTTTCTTTCTCTATTTCTTTATTTATTTTTCTTTCTTTCTACAGCGTCGCTCTGGCGCGCGAAACCAAACATTCGCACCCCTGGTGCTTTATCACGTATACAGATAGCGGCAAAAGCAAAAGCTGCGGAAATCATATGAATAACTCGCTACGTTAGACGAATGTATTTGCTGAAAGCAGAAAAATTTATGAACCTGGAAACGTCGTAAGTAATGATGCTCGCCAAGGGTTACACCTATAAGATCACGTATGCGTGTGTTTTGTATGTTGATTAACAGCTTAATTAGATTTTTATTTTATGGCTGCTGCTTTCGGCAATTTTCCCTTTATTTACGGATAAAAATCTCTTGGCTGGTACTCGAATAACAACGTAGCGGTAGTTTTTCTCTGATTTGAACAACTTTATTGTGTCTGGGGGGTTGCTGCGTGTGTGTGCCCGATAAAGGTTGTTATTTTCGTTCGTATTGATGTAAGTGGACATTGACTCAACTGGCTGTATATCAAACTTTACAACAGTCAAACTAAAAAACTATCGTTTACGTATTGGCCTTTGACAAATTGATATTGTATTAAATTCCCACTCTACAGAAAGTTTGATGTGAAAAAGTTAATAAAATTTTGCAATACACTAGGTCACGATAAGCTATCAATAAATACCATTTTTTTCAAAAATAATACATGTGATAAATTTTTGCGTCAAAATAATAATAGTATATACGTTTCTTTTTCCTCGAACCAACAAATAAGTAGTAAAATACAAATTTTTAACTTGCACTAAAATAGAAAGTATTTGCATAACAAAAAATTATACGTTAGCTATTGAAGTGTTCCTAAAATTGTATGCATGAAATCTTTCTGTCTATCTAGTGATTGCATTTATCAATTCATGATTTTATTATAATGTAAGAAGTATGATTCTAATAATCTATTAGCATTCTTATTAAATATAAATGTATAATGAATTAGACCTTGATTTTCAATTATTTAATACGTTCCTATAAAGTGTTTCAAGTTTTTTAAAAAAAAACTCTTTATTTACTTTTTCATATTTAAGTTTCTTTACATCTATTTTTTAACATAAATTTTTAAAAAACCCTATTACTTATGTGCATGATTGTAGACAAAATAATACAAAATATAAGTAATTTATGTAACCAACTGCAACCACGTTTCCTACAAATAAAGATAAAAGAGAATGAAAATGACCATTGCAAGAAATAAAATGAAAAGTTCAAGAACATTTCAGCTAAAGTTTCTTTTCAAAACGATTAAAATTTTACGCAAACTTCAGTAAACTCGTGAAAAAGAAAATCTGCATATCTGTATTATTGAATTAAAAGCGACCAAAGTTAATTTACTATGGCTTAACTCACCGCAAAGTAAATATATCGCAGAAACAAAGTACATGTTCCTGACGACCGAATGTTCCCCTTTCAACAAAAATAGATCCCACGATGAATAAAACACATATCATTAACTAATACAGTTCACACAAGTATAAGATCCCCGAAAAAAGGAATCCTTAATCCAAGAATTGTGTTATTTCATATCGAAAATTAAAATCTTCACATCGATTAGTTTAACAAAAACAAAAAAACAAAAGTAAAATTACTGTTTTTCCCAAAATTCCTCGTCAAAAGACAAATAAAATAACTATGACAAATAAGACAATAAAATAACAAGAGCTCGTTTCAGATCGGATGGAGGAGCACAAGAGTGTCTATCGACGGGTTGACTCCGAGGAAGACGAGGAGGACGAGGAAGAGGATGAGGAGGAGGAGGAAGACGACGACGAGGAAGACGAAGATGACGACGAAGATGACGAAGAGGAAGAGGAGGAAGAGGAAGAGGATCACGGGCACGAGCGAGACTACGAGGAAGAGGAGGAAGAGGAAGAAGAGGAAGAGACATCGTGCGAGAACACGGCCTTACTGGGCGCAGCTGTGCGTACCCAGATAATCGTGACGCCAAGCATGAGTCCGGTGCAGAGCAGCCAGGACATAGCGCACGAGCTGCAGCAACAGCAAGCCCAGCCGCTGTCAGGACTGCCGCCCAATCACGAGCACCACTCCCGTTCCTAGCCACTGGGCATGCCTCGGCACCAAAGCCCCCTTCTTCATTTCTCCTCCTCTCCTTCTCATTCTTTTCCTTCGTCGACAGGCGATGTGATCCGCCGCCTGCAGCGAGAGCAAACACTTTGTATCGTGCGTAGTTGTCTCGGCGGCCTGTAACACCGGCTGTCTGCGTTTAGGCGTTATATGCAGAGCCTGTGCGCGCAACTGTTATAGATATTTATCGATGACGGTGCGGTTAGGAAAACGGGCAATGAGGATGAAGGCAGGAGGGAGGCAGGAGGAGCAGAAGGAGGAGGAGGCTATCACGCGATACTAATTTAAAATTGTGTGTGGGTATGTGTATATGTGGATACGTATATACGTATACACTCGCGGGACCTCGCGCGACGAGGAAGGTCCGACCTTCTGTGAGCTTGTGTGTTTGCGTGCGCCTGTGTCTACGTGTGCGTGTCAGTGTGAAGGGAAGAGAATGAACGTGTGCGTGCGAGAGCGACTGTGTGTATCGCTATTCTACCGCGGTGAGCGGTACGGCATTGGCCAAAGGGATCGATACGGAGTTCGCTACCTTTGGTCACACTGATCCTGTTCGCGCCGGTCTTTTTTTTATATATGTATATACGGGTTCGCCCGTGAAATCGTCCTGCATTCGAATAAGTCGGTTTGTTTATTTTTAGATTATGCAGATTCGTTGTTACGGTGGCGGTTTGTTGCGAAGGACCTTTTGAGATTCAAAAGACGATTTGGAAAAATCATTGAAGAGTTCAAGGTTGCATTATAATATTGTTGACAAATGGATTATTATGGAGTTTGTGTAAATAGAGTTTAAAATAATGGTTTTATCGATTTGTCTTTAGAACGATGAAGGGCATATAAGTTTGAAAATTGCAATACGATGTTCCTTTGATCAAATTATAAAATACGGCATTTTACGTATGTTTACAACCATGTCAGTGGAAAATGAATTATTGAAGTCATGACAAATGACCCGCAGAATAATCCAAAAATACAAAAGTTTTAAAAAACAAAAAAATCTCGACCCAAATAATTTGAATTTATACTTGAGCAATGAAAATGAAAAGCACTTTGCGATTTCGCATGCATTTTAAAATACAAGAAATGAGAATTTCTATTAAGAGCGTATGCTGTTAAAAAAGTTTTCCTTGATAAATTTTTCAACGCTGTATTGTAGTGGGAACTGTAAAAATTATGTAAAATAAATCTATTCTGAATTTTCAACTTTTGTTTATGATTGTTGTTTGTGATCTTTTTGTAAAATATTAAATTATTACAATTTTTAAATCAAAACAATTACAGTAATATTTGAAAACTTAAGTTTATTTATTCACAAGACTGTAGGATTTTTGCCAATGCCGTACAGCTAGCGTCTATCGCGTGTAATAACGAAAACAAAAGGATCATAACACACCGAATGTCATGCAAGAATCGAGAGATCATTTTGATCTGGGTCCAGCATCTAATGGCGTGTGCGTACATACACAAATCTAAATATATAAAAAGAAATTCTTATCCCTCTGGCAGGGTCATAAACTTCTAGCAAAACATCTTTGTTTACTTGTTTTCACAAAAATTTTATTACTCATTAAAGGCGCTATACAAACAATTAATTGCCAAAGAGCAAAACGGGTGTGGCACAACGAAAGCGACTTGCCTCAATCGTGAAGGTAAGATGCGGTCGAATAGAACACGTAGATGCTAAACATACTTGTAGAAATTCGAAAGTGCTAATATTATACGTACATATATCTCAGCGAACTCAATGCCACAGTTAGCTAATTATGTAAAAAATTAAATAAAAAAATATATATATATCGATCCAAGGCATCGGCTCGCGTTCGACGACACTTTCCTTCCGGTCAGTCTTCCACGCGAGAAGTATAATTGCGCACAATATAGATTAAAGCGTTTTTAAAAAGAAAACAAGGAACAAAGTAATCGCAGCAACAGAATACTCGCATTAGCAACTTACTAAACGGATATAAAAAAAGAAATTAACACTACGGTTTAAACAAAATTTCCAATACGAATATTTACATATACTTATAGCTAGACTTCACGAGTTTTCAAGGCGCTAGCTCCTTCAAGACATCTTCTTACATTTTGCATAAAGATGAGTAAAAGATACAAATATACATTGTATATTGAATGATTAAGATTTTTCTAAGCTAGTGTATACCACACACGTATATAATAATAATAATAACATAAAATTATCGGTGCTTAAGTAGCAAAATCAATAAGTCTTTCTCCGCTCGCTTTTTAAGCACTTGGTCGAGACTGGATTAAGCGGAGAGAAAAACGAAGAAGGAGGAGGACCGGGAGGAATTACAGGCTAAACGCTGGCCGAGAAGCTGGAAAGAATTTACACGACGAGTGGCTTCCGGAAAAGTGCAATTTGCGAGGACTGCGCAAGTAACGGAAAAAAAATGAGAAGCGCCGAGCATTGGACATTGGATAGATAGCAGGACAAGAGAGAGGTCACGAATCCAGCAGCTTTGTACTACCTAATGTCAGCTGGCAATACTTGCGGCACGTAGCAGGCAGCAGTTCGACTTTTAAATATAGAAAAACGAAAATAAATGAAAGATACCACAATAAAAGTTAAACTTAGGGCACAATGAAGACGCTTATATTACCGTTTATATAATGATTATACATACATATACCGCGATACAATTAGAAATAAATTTAGCCGATGTTTCTTGGATTGTAGACTAGTAAATTTATTCGGCTAAGAGCGAGCCCTACAAAGCGAATAAATTATTGGCACGAATAACATCATTTCAAAAGTTTTCAAGCGCTTCATAGTACGGCCTCATTGACAGCCCCACTCTATTGTACATTACACACGTACACAACTTTCAGTCGCAGCGAAATAGTACGAATACAGCACGCCTCTAACAAAATTTTGGTGATTTAACGATGACAAACGTCAAAGTTCTTAGCATTACTTTGATAACGATATTTGTAATTTTAGCCTTTGATAATTAATATCAACAATTTTACTCTTACATTATTAACAATAAAAATAATAGTATTAATGATAAAAGTAATAAATATAAAAAGAGCTTGAATAATTGTAGCGCTAAAATTGCTAATAAAATACTGTAAAATTCCTATGTTATTGCATCTTAAAACAGTTTCAAGTCTTTCGAGTTTTCGTAAGATTTTGTTATAAACATGTCTTTAACAGTTAGTAATTTTATTTTATGATCCTATATAACTTTTCTGAAAAAAAAAACACGAATGACAAGTTATTTACTGATAGCTATGCTGCAATTATTTAGTTGTTCTTTTTCTACATATTATTAACATCGACACAATCTTTGGGATAGTTCTCTATTCAACGTTATAAATTCATAATAAAATAAATTCAAAAGAAAAATTATAAATTTAGTTTTTAAACAATGTTAAAGTTAATAATTCTTGAAATAATATTATTCTGTTAGGATTTTGTAGAATTTAAAGAGTAGAACTATCCCAAAGAAAAGACATTTAGAATCGGCTAACAACGATAAGTGACTTAACTAAAGGGACTAAAATTAAATAAAAACAATGCAACAATTTTATTAATAAAGTAACAGCTAAAAATAAAAAAGAAAACTTTAATATACATTAAATTCAAAATACTATCTTAAATCCTTACATGCGCGTCTTCGTATAATGAACTCGTTGAAAAAATAAGTAAGCTGAAACTTTCTACGCACTTTGGACGTAATAATGTAAAAACTGTAAAACTTATGAAAAGCAAATGTAATATATATATAAGAATGATTTATGCGTTGATTTGCTTGTGTAAAGACACCACGTGCATTGCAAATGAGAAAATGAGAAGTAAACATTCCATGCGGTCAAGTGTATAAATATTATTCGATTGTGAGATTTTTATCGACAATTTGTATATGTTTAATGCTTTTCTTTTTTTCTTATACAAAACATCTAATAGCTGCTCTTCTCAATTAAAATTTCGAAATAGAATTAAGCCGAAAACGATCAAAACTTATGTAGTGTTGGACAAGTTTTGATTTAAGTACTTGATTAAATTGCCGTCGCTACACATTGTCGGGCTACTTATTAACTGGCGATATGTGTAATATACAAGGTGTCACCGGCGTATTCATCGCGCATTTGTATTCTGAAATGTATTTTGATACAATTAACACGATAGAGCCACGTATCATGAAAATCATAAAGTAACTGTCACATCATGAATAATGCGATTTTTTAATAAAGTACTCGATGACCTATTTGTCCAGCACGGTAACAGAGCAAGTAGCGCACTTGACCTTCCAAGTTGACAAATCTTACGTAAAATTGTGTAAGAACTAGACTGTGGTATGTCTTAACTCGACGTTTTAAACAAGAAAGAAAGCAATCAAAATTATAAGAGTAAAAATAGTTTGTGAAAATTAGGAGAATTAATGCGATTTGTTAATGTAGGATAATGAGAGCGAAAATTTTTTAAGTACCTAACACGCATTTGTACGTTATTTATATCTAAAAAAATGTAGGAAAGTTGCTGAAAATTTAACAGATTTTAATAATTTCATCAATAGCAGAACGCTTCGAACGTTACAATCGTTAAATTATTAAAGTTACGGGAATTTTTAAAGCTTTAAGTAGAGTAAACGCTCAAGATAAATATCAGTTTAATAGGGACCAGAAAAGTTGAAGTTAAATAAAATAAAATATTGTCAAGAAAAATGTTTGACTTGAATTAACAAATTCGGTCAAGTAAGTCTTAAATTTTCAAAAATAATAATGTTAAATTTTCAAATTTTAAAAACTTATGCAAATTATAAAAATAGTAGTAATAGAAGCGTACTGCTGAATATTATCAAGGTCTTTTTAGTTATTTCAAGAACAATATCGGTTGTGTTGCAGAAACAGTTTTGAATGCATATATCACGGAATATTATGAAGCCGATACTTTGAAATAAAATATGTGGCGCATAAAATGAGATATTTATTTAAGTTGTAGAATTTTGAGAGTAAAAAAATGTGACATTTATTGCTAAGGCATTACAGACCATAACATGAAAAAGTGCATACCAATGATACTCGTGTGCTACTGCTGCTCAGATATAATGAAAATTTGAGACAACACTGTAGTAAATTAAAAAAGGATATACAAAAAAAAATAAATTATAGAAGAGATTTTCACAAAGTCGAGACGTAACTCGAATATGTAAAACTAGGTGAAACAAGTGAAACAAAGGATTTGAAAAATCTGAAATAAATATATACATCTATTTTATAATCATTGTTGTATTTTATTGAAATTCATACATTTTTTAATAACCCGTAAAAATAATTATAAAGTTTACGCTATTCTCATATTTGTATTATTATTATTTAATTTTTATTACAGATTAATCGAACGTACAACACAGAAATAATTTTAGGTCGGAGAGAGGAGTGAAGGGGTAGAGGTGCCGCACGTTCTCTCTTCGTAGCACAGCGCTTGTGCACGCCAGGTGGGGGAATGTTGTTCGTGCCGACCGACCGTCGCCAATTTTTTATTTGTCTCATAACTATCAAGTTTTCGCTTAAAAATCTCGAGCAAATAGTCGTTTTCGATGCAAAATTGTACGTTCTATCTATTAGCGTATGACGTTTTGCTATAACTACTGCCAACCGGATGAAGGATTAAAAAGGCTGTATTTTTGCCTGTGTTAGATTAAACATTCACTCCTTTGTTTACCACATATACATAGGCTTTCCATTATAGGTGTGCGGCTTCCCTTTTACAATGGTTTGTGATATTGAATTGTCAAATATGATAAAGTGTAAGATATCAAATGCAATTTACGTAAACAAAAGTGAGATTAGTTTAAAATATCAGAAATAAGTAAAAACACGAGCTTGTAAGAGCTACTATCACTTTCTTTGCAAACAATAATAACGCAATATTAAATACCTAATTAAATTGGACAGCTCCTACTATTTTTAGATGAGAGAATGATGAGGCTGATGATATTCTCACAAATTGAATGCAAAGTTGATTGCGAATTTTAGCGAGACGACTAATTTAATTGTGATTACGTTACTTTTTCAATACAGCAAAGCTCAGTTGCATTTTATTCATTCGCAAATAAATATCATTAGTTAATAAGAATTCTCTTTCTCAAAGGCTAAATAACAAGCGCGTGAGCGGTGACGCCCTAAAATCATTCCTGCACTTGCTCCCCCCTTGCTTACTAAAGTAGTAGAAGTATAAGCAACAATACGTCTGTTTAACAAATCATAATATTTACACAGTAATGTTCGACCCGTCGCATAACGCTCGCATAACGTCATCGGTAATAAATTCCCGATCGCACCCGCCACGACACTTATAGGATACTGGGTCGAGAATTACCGGTCTCGGTGGCTCAATAAAAGTCAAAAAGCTTGCCCTCGCTCGACCTTCTCTGCTGCATTATAAAGGAGAGAAGCGAGCGAAGAAAAGTCCTCGGAGTTTGTGTAGACGCGGCGGGGTCGCGTGAGCTGAACGCGTGTGTCTCAGCCGAAATCGCTGGCTTCGCCGATTTATCGCGCGATTCCTCGGAATTTACGGCTGATATTTCACCGTAGAATCGATCTGTCCTCCATATCCTACCGGCCTCCTCCATTCGCCGCAGCTCCCACTCCTTTAACCTCCTGACGGCTGTTACTCGCAACTGCTTGATGGGCCAATGTCAGAAGCGACGTAAATAAACTTGGGGATGGAGTTTTTTTAACGGAGCCGATGTCCGCGGAGGGAAAGTGGTGTCGGCCTGCCGCGAACACGAGAGCCAGTCTCAAGGGGTTATAAATAGCTGGATGGGGGAGAGGTGGGCGGCCAGGCGAGAAAGTCGGCGATTGTGAAAACACTTTTCTGCCGACTTCCCTGACTACATTGCCGGTTAACGAAAGGTCATTGCTTTCCCAGCAAGCTTTTATATGAAGTGCTCGATGAGGTTTTAAAGCCAGCCCCTTGCTCTCACTCTTTCTCTCGGATGATCTATATAACGTGGTCGATACACATTTTCCAATGTCAATTTTCGATCTAATAACATTATAGGGGATGAAACTGGTCATTTTGCACACACCAATAAAAGTTTAATAAGATATTTTAAAAAATAAAGAGCAATAAATTTTATTCTATCGCCTAATGCTCATCTTTAGCTTATAACGAGGGAAATTTGTATAGTTCGGAAATCTGATAGTCTAAGCAAGAGCAAGCAAGTAAATTCAATTATCTTATGAGTATAGCGTATTATCTCCAAGAGCTACGAGCAAAAATCGATAATGCCCTGCATTGTAGTACCGGCGCGGCTCGCTTATTAGTCAGACGACGCGACGGCTGCATAATGAAGCCCACGCTCGGGGAGCTTCGTGCAGCGAGCCAAGTCTCGGTAAGCTAATCCACTGGGACTTATCTCTGACGCGCTATCACCTCTTGCCGCGTTATATGCACTTCAGATGTATGAAGATTGTAACGATGAGCCAAGATAGAAAGAGAGCTATTGTTGTAAGAAGCGCGCTTGGGCAAAATGGCTTTCTCGTGTTCTCGGATGCCTGCACAGGCCCTTTGTCGTTTGAGAAAATAGCCAGGATCAATGCTGGATAGCAATGAGTCTTTGCTTTTGGAATTTTTAAAATAGTCGTTTTAGATAGATTTCTGATATGGTACAATCCGTAGCATGTAACAACGCATAGATCAATTTTACAAAACTTGGCATTATCAGTCGAATGCATAAAAGTATAAAAACAGTTTTACGATAACTAGACCCAAGAGCTCTTGGAACGAACAAACTTCAAGAGCTATCTGTAGCTCTAGCCTCGTGCGTAATTTGTAGTCAAATATGTACACAATCTTTTCTACTGCAATCCAAGACGACGCCCAAGTCCGGAACCGAAACATTGTTTGCTCAAGGATAAAAGGGAGCCCGTTCTCTTAGCTGCTAAAGTCCAACGCAACCCCATACCCCTACGCGGTTAGAGTGTGTGTGTGTGTGTGTGTGTGTGTGTGTGTGTGAGAGAGAGAGAGAGAGAGAGAGAGAGAGAAAGGAAGGAAAGGCTGTGTTGTTTTAGCGCCGGCCGCGTTGTACGTATGTATGTATGCAGCAGGAGCTCTTTCGGCTCGCGTTACTTGAGCCGCCAGGGAGGATTATTTTTTCTCCCCGACTCGCGGTGTCTCTCGCGCCACTTGGGCTTTTACATCTTTTCCTCGGCGCCTACATGACTTGCCTGAGTGCGTCCACTCGGTCTCTGCCCTCTTTCCCTTTTCTCTCTCTCTCTCTCTTTCGCAGCGCTTCCTCGTATGCAAGCGCTAAGAAAAAGTTTTGAACTGATCCCGCGTGTGGATTATCGACTTGAGGTTCAGAAGAGTGTGATGACAGTTTTCTTAGCACGACCAGTGATGTCCTTTGATGATTTCTGTCGCTTAAATCTCAGTAGTCTATGAAAATTGAATTATAATCTGCTATTGGATAATTTTAAAAAATTTGACACGAGGTACCGTAATTAAGAAATTATATTCCAACAATATTTTATCCTTTTTCCTTTCTATTTTGTTCTCTTATACTTAAGATATTTGAAAAAAAAACTGTTATCTAATATCAGAAAATAAGAAAAATCTACACTTTCACGTGTTCGTCTAAAAACTTCTTGATTGCCCAGCGATCAAATAACTCAACAGGCTCGGACACTAAGACCAGTACGAGATTCATCAATACCATTTAACGAGTTGCTCAGCCGTGACGAAAATACCCGTCCACTTGGAGATAACAGCAGAGCCTCAAAGTACGCGAGCTAGCTGGTACGCTCGAAGGAAATTCGGCAGCAGCAGCTGATAGGGTGAAAGTACGACGGCAAGCTAGCTCGTCCAAGCCAAGCGTAAATCACTCCTTTCAGATACGCGATCTACAAAACTTACCGCCTCGGAATCTTCCCCTCGTTGAATTTTCACCTCGGTCGATCTACCTTTTCCCTCGCTTGTCAACTTGTCTCAACCGACGTGTAAATTTTCATATGTGTATTTTCGTTTTCTTTTTTTTTCGTCGCCACTCTTTTTGTTTGCTCAAAGAGCTTTCCCGTCACTTTTTTTTACCCCCCCCCCTCCGCAACGTCAGTCGTGCCACGCTCTGACGCTCTTGTCAGAGTTACGCAATTGAATGGAGCTTTTGACGTGTGCTCTCTTTTCTTTGCTCTCTGCTCTTCCTTACGCGTGCTTTCGACGTTCTTTTTTTTTGTTTTTCTTATTTATAGAGCTTAAGTGGATGAACCCTTTTGAAATGAGATATACGTAGAACAATGTGTGCAGGGTTTTTTATTGTTATTATTTTCGTCAGGGTTGAAAACCGGATGGGTTGTTGGGGGATTTTGATTGGGCGCTCGAGTTATAGAGAAAACTTTGTTGCTGTGAAAGAAAATAAAAAGGAAAATAAATAAATAATAATATCCTATTAAAGAGAATTTGACGGCGTATCATGTTTACCATAACACTGTATGTAGACCGAAAATATATATTATCAGTAGTTATTCTCAATTTTAGCGCAAAGACGATGTAGCGTTAAAAATTCGACTCAAACAAATCGACTAACAAGCTCATTATCGAGTCTCCAGTACAAAATTAAATTCAGCGCACTTGGGTACGACGCAAAGATGAAAGCTTCAATAAAAAGAGAATCACGGAATGGTCGATGGTAAAAGTTCAACGCTCGGAAAAGCCGGAACGAAACTGAAAAATCGCACGACGACGACGACGACGACGCACTACGAGCGGGAAAATCTAATCGCGCGTGGCAAGCGACATGCCGAGAGAAGTGATAAGGGGGAGAGAGAGAACACGTTCTCGAGACTCGAATTTTTCTGGCTCTCTGCGCTTGCTCTGAACTTTGACTCGGCGCCGTCTCCGCGGATTTCTCCGCGAGCCGGATATCTTCTCCTCTTTCTCTCTCTCTCTCTCTCTCTCTCTCTCTCTCTCTCTCTCTCTCTCTCTCTCTCTCGCTCGAGCTATTTTCTCCGGAGCTTGACGGGGGAGCTGTCCTCTAACGAGATAGATCGAGCAAAGATAATGAGGTTTTATTTTCATAATCCGTTAAGCTTGCTTACGCTCCCGCTTCATCTCCTGCCCCTCGCTCTTTCCGTCTCTCTGGGGATCACTGGCACACTTCTTTTTTTTCTTCTCCTCCGAACTTGGTCGTTGAATTATTCAGCTTTTTTTCGGGATTATCCGTAAAGTCGAAGATAACGAATGTAACGTCGTTTTAATTTCATATAATGCGTTGCTTGATGTCTAATAATAGTTGACAATTAGATTATACGTATTCAACGTAAAATAATAAATTTATTTAATTTACAACTGTTTTGTTGACGAATAAAGTGAGTTATTATTTTTGAAATTCTTTCGTCGGAATTGTGATTTAAGAGCTTCCGTTTTATGAATGAAGAGCGTATGCATAATGAAACTATTGTGCGCGGGCGCGTTTTCGTTTCCTGAAAACTCGACAGCCTACCGCATTGATGGGAATCTGGTAAATTCAGCGTATCAAGAAAAATTTCACGACCTTTATGCGGACCCGCAATTTCACCATTAACTACGGATTATTATTTGTTGCAATTCAATGTTAAAAAAATGAAAATTACTTTGTTTATTGATTAATTTAATAATAACACTCAAAACGTGAAGATAATACAAAAAAGCCTATCCGATTGAAAGTTGAATTTAATGTTAAACCCGATTTGAGAGTACAAACAAAAAGTGCCGCCTCGAATTAAATCACCCATCCTCGTGCTCGCGTAATAACCAAAGGACAAAAACAAAGCGCGAGAGGCCACAATTGACCGCGAATGCACATATGAAAAACGTATCGCCATATCGATCAGCCCGCAAAACCATAGCCAGGCCAAAAAAACTCGCACCGGCAGTCGCTCATAAATAAATGTACTCTCCTCTGCGTTTTGACGTAGTGGCTCATAAATCGTTCATCTCTTTTTTCTCCCCTTCCGTCTGCTCATCCCATCGGATTTCGGCGGCTGAAAGGACGGGATGGACGAGAGAATCGGCAAAACAGCCTGGACCAGCCGACATGGAAAAGGCCGGGCGCTTGATTAAAAAAGCGTGCGAGCACGCGTCTGACGAGCGGCCTCCACCCCGCGTGATAAAGTGTTTACTGTTTCTCTGTGAACTGTAGGAAGCCGCGAATATGGCTTTTTAAATTGTGAGCCAAGATGAAGGAGATTTCGACTGTATACGTATATGTATAAGCGATGCCGCTTCTTCTCCATATTTGCTTCTTGTACTTCCTTTCGGGGAGAGCCTTGCCTTTTTCTTTTCAATCTCGTTTTCGAGTTCACATAATTGTTTGTTTGAACACACGCGAGGATACGGCCAAGGAAAAATAAATGGACGTACTGAAAAGGTGCTGTTACAGAGCTTGATATATCTTTTCGTATCCGTGCAAGCGATATAGGCTTTTTTTCGGTTACATAAATGTTTTTGTTGTTGCGATGCTCGCTGCAGATAACACCGAGTAGATATCACCCTCTTTTTTTCCTTCTGTAGACCCTGATATGTACAAATGAGTTTTTGTTAATTAACGTGTTGACATCGGCTGATTTTAATTCAATTTTATTTTTCGAAGCAATATTTTGAAATCTTGTTTTCGCGCGTTCCTTTTTCATTTTGCTTTTGCAAAATATTAAGAAAAAGTAATAAATACAAAGCTATGAAATAATTTCCCTTCTCGAGCCGGTTCATTAACCATATTCGCATCTAAATCAAAACTAGTCTGGACCATCGGAATCATCCAACCATCCACCAATTCACACGAAAAAAAAACCTCATTTTTGTAAAACCCAGCGCGAGAGTCGGCAGATTAAAATTCGCAAGGGAACACCCCGTTGATCGGTCTGGTGAACTCATTTGCCTCCACATTGTGCAGGAGATGAGGCAACCGCCGAGGTTAAGAAAGCGATATATAGACGAGGGAGAGAAAGTGCCGAGGGAGGAGGAAAAGGACGGAGCGAGTAGCCTCAGCTGCGCCGAGATACACGAAGATAAAAAGCGTCCGAGAGCGAACGGGAGCGTAAGAGGGAGGGGGGGGGGGCTAGTGGGGGAGGAGCGTTGTACGCTAAGGAGATAGGCAGCGGCGCACAGAAGCGAGAGAGCTGCTGCTGACGCCGCCGCTTCTCTCACTCCGCCTCCCGCGTCAGACGGAGCGACAAGGAATAGTCGGGCTTCAAGACGCGGGATACAGAGAGCTTCTCGGTGGCACGTAAGCTCTCCTTGAATCCCCGGGAGGTCAGGTGTAAATTTGCGCTTGCGCTTCGCCCGAGAGCTTGCGCGCAGCTTTGTTTTTACCTACGCGCAATAGAGCGATATCGAGTGAACGCTTATCGGGACAGATGCGCGCGGAAGCGGTGATCGACGCTAGTCGAGTGGAATTCGCCAGTGTACGGAGGCTCTGTGCTTGGATTGTTACGGCGAGCGGGAGGATCAGTGGGCCCGCCGGCGTCGTTTAACACGAGCCCGGTAATTCACCTCGGCCGGCAGGGCTTTGCGCTTGCGCGCCGAACTAAAGTGCGAGTACGGGATGATGCTTGTGAAGAGTGACAGTACTGAGCGATGATGCCGCAGCGAACACGCTGATCGTTTGACCGGTTACATGGCCAAGAAGCCCAATCGACATAGGAAAACGGACTGGAGACGAGTGCCTAGAACGGGAAGAGTCGCTTCTATGGAGATTAGATCAGGTAGGGGCGAGCTTACGTTTTCTTTTTTATTTAAGATTTTGGAGTATCAAACGGATGCTGGACATTGGTACAATAGCCAGAACATAGATGGCTATTGATATTATTTGGTATCGCGATAACGAGGGTACGCGAATCATCGTTTGCTCGTGAATCAGCCGCTGTCTCATTATAAGTTGTGTAATAGTTCAAGAGACACGTTAATTTAACAGACGCTTCAAGCTGCTGGATCGAAGAATTTTGATTATTTCGGTACACGAAAAGTATACTCTATCGGTGAAAATATTTTTATATTTTGTTATTACATAATGCCAGCAGTGGCCATATTGATGAACGCTCACGCGATCAAAGTTTGTTTGATACCGGATAAGCGATTGCGTCTTGAAAATAAATCCGATGTTACGCGCACAATTTTGTTCCTCGGTTTGTGTTTGTTTAGCTCAGTCGTTAACGTTTAATAATTAGCGATTTAACGATTTTTGCGAATTTTCATGCAAAACTAGTTGTCGATAGCCGTAAACTTCGCCGGCCAACGTAAAAATCATTTGACGATTGAACGTCGAAAGCGCTCCCGCGCCGATAATTGATTTGACTTTCAATTTGACGGCACTGCAGGCATTTACCTCGATATCACAAGCCCACGGCAAAAAAAAGTTGCGCGGGAACACACTGTATACCGGAGAATCGTTACCGCGTCGTTATTCAAAATAACGCGTCATTAAATTGAAATAACGCGAGAAATCCATTTACTTCGCGGCAATTTTCTTGCCTCGGCCGTTTGTTTCTTTTGGCACATTACAAGCCGACCCGAGTGCTTCTTGATGACTTCGATTTTCTGCTCAATTCACTTAAGGGATATATCGTTATGCCTGATTTTCGGTGGAATATTATGTTGGCGGGAACGCGTAATTGAAAACGTCGTTTACTTTCCCCTTCGTTTTTTTTTATTTTCATTCTCGTTCGATGGAAGATGATTAAGGTGCCCGAAAAGCTGAATTTAAACTTTAAAGCAGTAAACTTGATCGAAAAATTATTCGTTATTATAACGTTAGTTGCATAAATTTTATATTCCGTCTCGTCTCTTACACTGTTCCCTTCGATTTTCATAACACCCCTAAATTTTAATTATTCCAAAATTTCACCTATTATTAAGGCATATGAAACTATCTTTAAAACTGTATAAAAATAACTTTTAAAAGCGCGCAGTAAGGGGTAGCCTTCAATATTCGCGAAATCATTAGAATCATAATCAAGCGTCTATTCGACACAAGCGCGCCTCTTCTAAACGCCTCTCATACAGCATCTCCTCGTCATTCGAGTCCTACAGTAAGAAATAAGCCTCCGATAGTTTTCCGAAAGAGCCAACAGCGCGTAGATTGTATGCAAAATCTAGAGGACAGTCATGCGGAGTCTAAATTTACGTTAAGCTGACTACGACACACCCGTCGTAGTGCCATCGAATAATCCCAACGATTTCTCGGGCCGAGCGTCGGCTCGGGGGACCTGCTTATTTGAATTCTCGCCGATTGTTCCAGCTTAGCCACCCTTGCGCTTATGCCACGAGCTGACTCACGCGGATCGAGATTCACTTATGCTATTCTCGGGATCCTAAAGCGTCCGAAACGGGTTTCCTATTTTCAAATGCACCTCAATATGTTGTTACTGGCATTAACTTCTACCGTTATAATCAATGTTATTAATTGTTTGATTAACAAATAATGATGATTTTCTTCAAAATTTCCAAAGAACCTCGTTTTCTCCACTGAATTTTCTGTGTACTATAGAGAATCGAAAGAGATTAAAGCAAAACAGAAGGCTAAAAGTCATCCCGGAAGTCCACCCCGTCGACAATAGAATAATACAAAGTGCCTGTATAGTCAATTCTCGTCGTTTCGCCAACGAAACCACGCGCCCTCGGGCTCGTGTGTTTGCCGGGCATTCGAGCCCACCAAGCGAGAGCGCCAAAGTCATCCCCAGCTCGAGCTCCTCTTTCCTAATCTCTCTCGCTCTCTAGCTCTTGACTCGTCTGTTCGGATTTATCGAGGCGCGTTATCGGCTCCACGGCCTTTTCGCCTCTCCCCCTTTCCCTTTCTCCTGCCCGCCTCTCTGCCCACTTCAACTCCAGCATCGTTCTAAGACGCTTTTTTCTTTCGCGTATATACCAGCGCTTGCTTTAGTGATATAAAGCCTTTGAAATATTCATGCTTCTGGGAGAGTCGGTTTGTTTCGACGTGTTATTGTTGTGATGCTACGTCTAAAATACACATCTGCTTCTGGTGCTTCAACTAGATCTTTAAGTTTAGGCGGGAATTGAGCTATTATACTCAACCTGATAAATTGGCATTTCATTTTTCAACTCTACAACTAATTTTGTGGAAAATCTGACGCGTCTGCAGAAGTTAAAACCAAAAGGAAAAAATTTACTTTTGTATAAGTGATTTATCGCTCAAGTTTAAAATTTCAAGAGCTACTTTAACGATAGAGAACACGCCTATAAGGCGTAGGCAAAAAGCTTTGTAAATAGAATTTGCCACGTTTTCAATTTGACTGTTAAATTTAAACTTACGTCATATTCCAGAACTTGTAAAAATAGATAATCCATTCAGGACAAATTCGCTCATACATCGAACACGAGATCATTAAGATTTCGCGTTAAGACATTCGTATACGCATAGATATACGTATCTAGCCTTCTCTATAACCGCTGCAATATCGCCTATTGCATCACTCATTCATTACAATCGCGCTAAAAGTTCATAAAATTGCCTCGTGCCGATATTGCATAATCGTAATTTCATTAGCAGCACACGAAAACGAATGAAAATTTGAATATAGCCAGCCGAGCATAAATTTCACGCCCCACAATACTTCTATAAACTAGGTATAAACGGTCCGTTTTTTCCCAGCGGTAGGGGGGCTATACCGAGAGCCGAACCGTAAAACAAACACGTCAAATAAAACGCGACCGCATTACGAGTCGCCGCGCGCGCGCGGCTCGTAAAATAAAGCAGGGGCGCCTTGCAAGACACCGGGAAATTAATATTCGAAAAGGCCACAATGTGGTGCGGCAGCAGCAGCACTTGATCCGTAACTTAATAATCTTTACGAGCCGCCAAGCGAATTGTAACGAGAGCGGTTACACATAGGCGTCCGCGATCGATCCATATCCCTTCTAAATGATCGTCAATCCCGGGAAACGTTCGCTTGCACCTCGTGTTCGCTTACAATAGATAATCAGCATCCGCCGCCGGTCGCCCGGCAAAAATTCCCGGACTCTCTCGGTTTATTTATGCGGCCCTTGCGTAACGGCGCATATGCGCGCCGAGAGAAAACGCGAGAGAGATACAACCGATCGCATCCGATCTCCCGGGGATCCGAGGCTCGTTAACTCGGCGCGTACAGAGCCGGCTTTGTAATCGGGGCCTCTCCTCCCTGCGCCTCTCTGCGCGCAGGTACATTTGGCGCCGCTCGGAGTAAAAGAGCTGCGTCGAGATGTTCGTGATAGCAGCGCGCGCTGGGACAATCTCGCCGCATTAGAAACGCTAATCAGCCGGTAGTGTCTGTTGAACAGCAGCGACTTTTCGACGTCTCGCGAGATGCGGAGAGTGAGGCTAGCCGAAGCTGACCTGATTGTGATAAGAATGGGAGGAGGAGAGGGAATACTAGAAGCTCGATATGTGTGGGTACGGCAAGGACAGTGCGAGCATTGAGATGTTAGTTAATTTTAATGAGGTTCGTATACCGATCTCCTCGTACGCATGAATCGATCTTTCTTCTTACCGTGTATAGCGCAATTTTTCTTAATAGTCAAATTTAATTATAGATTTTCACGTCAATTTCAGAGATTTGAAGGGTAAAAGTTTCCAATGTATACATGGCTTTTAAAGATAGATCAAACGTATGTGCAATTACAGGGCTTTTTACGAGGTAACGCGGCTTGTGGCCAAAAAAATGGCATGTGTTAATGCATTTCATATCATCCTAGGGAATCACGTATAAATCGATTTCGAAACAAAAGCTGTTACTTCGATTTTTTTCATGGCTTAAAAGAATTTTCACTAGAAATATCGTATCTATTATCTGCTTTGTACTTAACATGAACTTTAAATCGTTTAATTAACTATTACGCAACTCGTGTGCTTTACGATCAGTTCGAATTGAGAAAACTATGTTGGTTTGGAGTAGGCTGTAAATTTAAATATAAAAATTTGATTGGAATAAAAAAAATTATTTAATATATACAGTCATGTTGATATCAGATAAAATTTTCATAAAAAAATTCTCAATATTACTAGAATCGCAAATGTTTACAAAGAATTGTAAATTAATTAAACGTAGTCTAAATATAGCAAATTGATGAAGCTTCCGTGAAGTAGAATATATATATGGAAGCCTCCCGACACTTAACGTATCTTATCAAGAGACAGATTTAACGATCGCGTTGATAAAAGGATATCTCAAACGAAATGAGTAGTTCACCATTTATCCTTCCCAAATACTCCTCCAGCGTCCACTTGTACGAGCCAAATGAAGAAAAGTAAATTATAAGCTCCGGACTTTTCAGAAATCCATTATCTTAATTCGTATTAGCTCGGACTGACGGGCGCGTTGAAATTTATCTCAACGCCATGGAGAGAAAGATACGGGGGTTTTTCTATCTTCGAACAGAAGAAGTAAATCAGGCAAATACAGTCGAGCAATCGAAATTCTCTCCAAACGCATGACGCTATACGCGGCATGGTATAAGCGCACGAGTTGTTATTTTGCGCACATTCCCGGAGCGTAAATAATTATATACATTTCGACTGAGTTTACGTATCGCCAAGCAGATAAGACAGGCGTAAGGAAAACGTAGAATAACAACGCGCGCAACGACTTCATTTTGCTCTGCTTACGAAAAAACCGTTAAGCATATCCCAATCGAGCGAGAGCCCCACCTCAAAAGCAATCGTACTAATCAATCCCCGAGCGCTACACACGTCCAACTGTTGCGTGTCTGGATCGGCCCGAGTATCGCTAAATCATAAATCACAGCAGACAGCTAATGCAGCTGGAAAAAGGACTGGGGCGCGTTACAGAAACTAAAGCCGCGCACACGTGCGCGCGTCCATAGCACAGGAGACGTGGATGGGCTAACAGGCCCTTGGGGCGTATAGGCGCATCATCGTCGCTGTCGGCGGCGCAGTGGAGGCTGCGGCGGCACACACAGCGAGGCCCCTTGTCAGGGACCGCTGACCGCACCGAGATAACTCCCTGACCCGTCACGAGCCGCCGTTGCCGTCGACGCGCGCTCTATACACGAGCAACACACACGCTCGCGCTCGGAGCTGCGTGTAAGCCCACGGCTGTATACGTGAATGCGTCCACTGTGCTGAAGGTGAAGAACATGTCGGCCAGAGAACCCTTTTCCAGTCACAGGACGGCTTCTCCTCCTACGGAATTGAAGACGAGCTTGGAGGGGGGAGGGAGGGAGTTATTGATGGACGCGCGATTGCCTTCTTCTCTCGGCCCGGTCTTTTGGCTCGAGTTGAAAAATTGAGCCTACGGCTTTTCTGGCCGGCTCGTTTACGCTGCCTCGGCTATAATACGCTAAAAGGAAATTGATTTGGCCGATCCCTTTCAGCTCGGTCCGTTTAATGCGCTTACGAGAATGTCGGTTATCGTGTACTCTCTCGCCTGTTGGGAGAGATATTGGGAATGTGGAGCGCTATACGGAATTACCGCGAGTCGGGCTTGTTTATAATTACATGAGAGCTGGGTTTTCTCGGCGGCTCTCGCTCGACGAAATCGTGCTATTTTTATTAATGTTATCGGTTGTTTTCTTTTTTTTTCTTCATTATATTGTATTCAAGCGTAAACTCTTTCATCTGTGTTATTTACCAATCTTACTCAATCCCATCCACAAAACAATTAATTTAACACACACACACACATTCACCCACGTGTATACCGATATATACCTTCTGATACACCTCAGTCTCCATATATCTTTCAACGCAATTATCTCTTCGCCCGCATTTGACAGGGCATAAAATTCTAGGAGGCATTGTTTGCCCTTTGGGGCTATAGTCTACGAAAGATCAAACCTCGAGTGTACATACAATCGAACGCACAGCGTATACACAGCGATTGTACGGCGCAGCGATACAAGCGTCCAAAGCCCGGGGTCTATGCGAGTCAGGGGAGAATTAATTAGTGCTGTTTACTGTAGACTGCGAAGGCAGACGTGCCGTCGACGTAGTCGAGGAACTTTGTACGCCGTTATCGAAGAGAGAGAGAGAGAGAGAGAGAGGGTCGCCGCTCGCGGCCGATTACAAAGCTCGCAAGGCAAAAGGAGCAAGCCTACTGGGAAACTGGAGCCTGTATACAAGCATAAGTGAGCGTTGCAGCAGAGCGATGCTTTTGGGGGATGAGCGGCGTATCGCTTAGCCTCAGCTGATACCACTCCTCTGTATATAGCTCACTCTGCAGAAGAGAGTAAATAAACAAACTCGTAAAAGCTATCGTAAAAGCACTGGCACACGTTGTTACGCTGATGCTACTGCAGATGCTTGTACAGATGTTTACTTGGCATAAACTTGCATCGCGATTTTCGCCCCGACAATTTCGATGCATTTGATTGATTTTACGTCATTTTTACGATTTTTTTTTTTTTTTTGCAAAATCAACCGACATAGCTAATTTCAATGATGTTCGCTTCAAGTTTCGACGGAATTCTCGTCTGTGCGTTATAATTTCGGTCGGATAAATGCATTCTTGAGTTGGCTTTCTCGAAGGATAATTCAACATTGATTTGCATTGGATAATTGCGTCATAAATAACGGCGTTCTCGCAGCAGCCTTGTGCTATTTCCGATGAAATTTAGTAGTTTATAATTCAAATGATCTCA
The DNA here is from genome assembly GCA_030522585.1 of Anagyrus pseudococci. Lineage (NCBI taxonomy): Eukaryota > Metazoa > Arthropoda > Insecta > Hymenoptera > Encyrtidae > Anagyrus > Anagyrus pseudococci. Next base: position 51,785 of record JAPYYQ010000061.1, read on the forward strand.
ATGTAAAAGGGATGGATGGTAAAGCAGTGGCGTGACTGGTATGCTATACTTGCTCTCCAGCAAAAACAAAATAACACAGTTATATGCGTATCAAAGGATAAAATGGCGAGAAAGGATAATAATTTAGCAAAGTCTAATGAGGCGTATGCCATAGCGACATGAAATTGTGACTAATACAAAATAATAAAAAAAAAAAGATTGTCAATCGAAGAAAAAAAAACCGACGCTCAAACGCGTACGGAGTACGAAGTCTGGCTATTAATGATCACATTAGCATATCGAGGTCAGTAGGGCAAAATTTAAGGAGCTCGAAACACGCAATATTTGAGAGAATCCCTATGGGTATTCGCGAGCTCGAGTGCCTATCACGCAATAGGATTATATTAAAAAAAATGATGAAAAGCGGGGAGCATTCGCAAAGGTATTATACCCTTAGACGCGCACGACTTATCCACTTTTTGTTCTATATAGTGGCGTCGCTCGACGTACCAACGCAAGCGCGAAGAGAGGAACAGGGAGTGGTTAGAGGCTCTTCAGAGAGCGCTGGCTTTCCCGCGAAGTGTTTGCCCACGTGGACAAGAATAACAATCGGCGATCAAGGCGGCCCCCGCGGGACCAAATAAACCGATGGATTTGGAAATCCATATTACTACAAATATCTGCGCGCTCTCCTCTTCTCTCTCTCTCTCTCTTTGTTTTTGTAAACACTAGTTCCAGTGGAAGAGGAGACGAAGCGGAGAAGATTGTTTGAGATAGAGGGGGGGGGGGGGTCGCTCTCCTTTTTGACGTGTCTATTCCGCGGACCCTTTTTACCTCGGCTCACCCCAAAATACAGCAACACTGAATTTCCTCCTAAGCTCCTATTATTGCAGCACCAAAATAGATCGTAAGTCTCGCGTTGAAATAGATGTAACTATGCGTATGTATTAAGCTTGCTTGTTTTTGTAATCATAATTTTTAAAAAGTTCACGTCAATCCTACATATTTAACTGCATTTATTTTTCTTAGTATCAATAATTAATCTTTGAATAATCAGGAGAAATTTTTAAAAATTAACGTCTTTGTAGGTTTCTTATGTAGAAGACCTAAATTTTATGTATACAAATGACAGTTTCAGAGTCACCGACGATGGAGAAACTCTTGAAGCAGCATCACGCGCGAGACGTGTCAGCATCGACGTTGCAACAGCTGGCAGGGGGTGGTTTCGCCCAAATCATCAACTGCTCAGGTCGAGCACACATATGCGGTAACGAGGCGGCCTGCCTACAGGACAATGACTCGACGTCGCGCTGTATCTGTCCGCACGACTTGTCCCCACCGACTCTCGATCTCAAGTGCCCGAATCGCAATACTGGTTGGTTCATAACGACATGTCAAATTAAATAAAAAACTCTCCAAGCTTTGTAAATGAACAATGCTGATCTGTTGACTAGAGAGAAATATAAAATTTTGATGAATAAGCGGTTGTTAAACTTATGTTTTTTGCAGTTTCTATGACTCCGAAACCGATACCCAACATAATGCCACCGACGACTCTTCCGGGAACTGAGCAGGTAATTAATTAAACGAATGCTAATTAAGTATCTCAACCAATTAAAGATTAATTAAGTAATTTGTAATGATTAATTTGCCGTTATGTTGCGTTACAAGCTGCGTTTAATATACTTGGCAGTTTTCTGCACAAGGTATTTCCAAGGTAAATTCGTTAATTTTAAATTTATAAATAATACTTGTGTAAAAAATATCGACCCTTCGTAGATTTGAAAAAAAAAGTTACATTTTTTTTTATCGTAATATTTACACGTAAAATGTAGTAGTCTCAAACCCAGCTGGACATTTCGATTTTCAGATCGAGGCAGTAGAGACAAGATTGCCAGAGGTGATGGTGATCGTGATCGGCTGCGCTTTCGTCCTGACAATGCTGATCGGCGTAGTGCTGTACTACTTCAAACGGCGCAATTTTGATACAAAGTCCACGAGCAGCGATCTCGAAGTAAATGGCCGTCAATCTATCACTCCTCTCTCTCTCTCTCTCTCTCTCTACGTTGCATTCTGAACCGATAATAAAGAAAACAGAGCCCGAGCGCGTGGCGCGCAGTTGTGTAATCAATCACCATTTTGTCTGCTCGATTAAATTAATACGCCTCGGCGTATACACACACGCTCTCTCTCTCCCCCGTGCGCACGTGTACCTCATTTGCGCTCTTTTTAAACGATATACAATTCTGCAACAAACTCGACTCCTTTCACGCCCCGGACGCTTTCCAATTCCACTCCAATCAGTGCGTTTTATGTGTAATACAGGCCTCACCGATGAACCTCAAAGAGAGTCTCCTGTTGGCGAACAAGTACGCGCCGAATCCGCAGTACTTCAGCTGCGCTTTCCAGGACGTACCGGTACTGCAGCGCAACTCTCTCGTCTTTATCAAGGACATCGGCGAGGGCTTCTTCGGCAAGGTCTACAAGGGTACGTAACAAAGTCCCTTACAGAAGTCCCGTGGACGCTTTCATCTCCAGCAAGCAAAAACACACAAAGCCGCGCGTTGGCGCGTTTTCTGTGAAAACACTTGCCTAGAAAGCCGGCTAAAATTAATGCGAACTTTAATAGACCCGAGGTAGCGAATTTTCGACGTACATTATGCTTGAGTACATTTCGCGATGTTTTTCGAGGTGCTGCCGCGTACTCTTACAAAAATAAATCGGTTTACTAAAAGAAAAAACTTTAAAAAAAAAAAAAAGTATATTTCAACTGTATTTCTTACAATGTGTTAACCAACAGGCGAGCTTATTCGGGACGACAAGACCGAGGTAGTGGCAATCAAGGTGCTCAAGGTCACGGCGAACAAGGAAGCCGAGGAGGACTTTATGCGCGAAGTCGAGACGATGTCGAGCTTCCGGCACGAGAATATTCTGTCGCTGCTGGGCGTCGTCGGCAGGGACGACAGCAATGGGCCTTGGATGATTTTCGAGTACATGCCTTTCGGCGACCTGGCCGAGGTCCTGCGCGCCAATGCACCCTCCTTTCGAGCGCACATACCCGGTCTCCAGCCCCTGACTAAGGTCAGTGCTTGATAGTTTTTGTTTATGCTTCATAAGTGTAATGATACTCGGCATTGCCTAACGAGCACATCGTGCCTTAGGACTCGCTGCTGTGGATAACGACGCAAATAGCCTCGGGTATGGCTTATCTGGCGGCGCAGCGTTTCGTGCACCGGGACCTGGCCTGCCGGAACTGTCTCGTTGGCGAAGACCTCGTCGTTAAAATCGCCGACTTTGGCATGACCCGGGACGTTTACACCTGCGATTACTACAGGGTAGGATGTACTTTCGATCCAAATCGAAATACAAAGCCACTATTGTACCTTTAAAAAAATCGCAGTGTTGAGACCAATCGAATTTTTCAGATCGGGGGCTCGCGCATGCTGCCGGTGCGCTGGATGTCGCCGGAGAGCGTCGTCTACGGCAGGTTCACCCTCGAGAGCGACATTTACAGCTTCGGCGTGCTGCTCTGGGAGGTCTACACCTTCGGCAAGCAGCCCTACTTCGGACACAGCAACGAGGAGGTAACTATCCCATCTGCCCCCTCCTTACACAGGCGCCCCTATAAGCACGCGTTTTTAAACCCACGACGCGTTCACAGGCAGTGCAGCTCATAATGGACGGTGTACTGCTCGTCCCGCCGGACGACTGTCCGAGCTTCGTCTGCCAGCTGATGCGCGACTGCTGGCGCGAGTCCCGCGAGCGGCCGGCCTTCGCCGAGATCCTCGAGCGCCTGCAGAAGGCCGACAAATTCGAGGGCTCCGCGTCCAACGGCTGCCGAATAGCCACCCTGCCCAGGCCACCGCCCGGACTCGTCACCGTACGCACGCCCGACGTTCTCGATGCCGACGGCTATCTGCTACCCTCGCCCGTTGCAACTCGCGAGTACATACAAGCCGTGCCTGCCTGATCGCTCCTCGATTGCCGACGGACTGGTTAAATCGACGCTCGCGTCTCTTTGCAAACACCCGTTTGGGATCTGTCGTTATTTGCAAAATTGCATGAAGATCTCTCGAGGGTGCTTGATCATGAATTTTTTTATTTTTATTCGATTTTTAAACGTAATGTGCCTATAACGTGAAAACCGATTTGCCGAAGAATCTCGTATGATAATGCTTATTACAAATGTATAAGCGCGACAAGTGCCTATTTTACATGACACTGTGATTGACAATACGAACGATGTTGTAGAAATCGTTGACGAATAGTTTAACAAAAATTATTATTGTTGAAGAGTTTTTTTTTTATCGAGGATAACAAGGTAATAAATATTTAATGTAAATGTTTGAAATTGCGCGAGCTGGCGTTAAAACATGACTCTAAACCTGACTGCCAAAGTACAGAAAAGAAAACGAGCGTTTTTTGCACTTTTTGCAAGACGTTTAGATTTTAGGATTTTTATAAAATTTTTCACAAGTCAAGTGAATATATTTATGTAAAAGCAAAGACATTTTTAGAAATCAATAAGTCGATAATGTATAAATCTTGAAATATACTGAACTATCGCATTAACGTAGTCAAGTATTAGTAATACGCGGAATGTAATATATCAAATATTCGCAATTTAATTGCTACTTGGCCCAAATGTATAGGTCTATTTAATATAAATTAATTCGTACGAAATATGATTAAATAATTAGCTTAGTACGTAATAAAGTTTATGAGAATTTTGGCAATATCAGCAATATTTTTGTCGATAATTTGAGATCTAATAAGATTAACAACGAAAAAACAATAATAATTTGTATTATTAAAAGTAGACGCCGTTTTTAGAGATTAAGCTGGATAATATAACGCTGCGTTCTTACACGTAGATCTGATGTAAATATTAAATACTTAGACAGCTATCTTTTTCTTTCGCAGCGAAAAAAAAATATTTTCCAACCGACCGCATATGCTTGGAAATGTACAAATGCGCGTTAAAAAGTATTTTGAATATTGTTATCTACTCAAAGGGTTCATATTAAATTTTCTATCATAATTCAAATTGATACTTGATTTTCTCTCACCTGTTCTCGCGAATTTCTAGAAATCAGCTAACAAGACAAAATATATAATTTTGTTGTTGTAAATATCATCAATTTATCGTTTAAGAAAAAAAGTCTCGGTATGATATCTAAACGAAAATGTAAAAAGGTTAAAAGTAAAGCGTAAAGTACTCTTTATTTACCAAGCGAGCAAGGCCGTTACGAGGCGGCTCGTTCGAATCCCCGAATCTACGGGCGGCAACGCTTCCAGGAAAAGCGCACTCGCGATGCTCTACTGTCAAAAAAAAAAAAAACAAGTGCCCCTGCTCCAAAAGTTTGGCAAGGTTCGGAGTGCTCGGATCGTCGCCGAGAGGAAAAAAAAAGACTCTTCCTACCTTTGTCGAGGGGACGACATGTCGAGCGATTCGGTGAGCGAGGCTAGCTGTCCGGGCGGCGTGCCCGCGGAGGAGAGCTGGACAGTGGAGGAAGGGGCGATCCCGTCGCTGCGCTTTCCCCAGAAGCTCTGGCGCATCGTCAACGAGTGCCGCAGCGGCGCGATCGGCTGGGGCTCCGACGGCCAGACGGTCCGGCTCAACTACAAGAGCTTCCAGGAGGAGTACCTTAGCAAGCCCGGCTCGAGCTTCAAGACCAGCAACATCGCCAGCTTCATACGCCAGCTGAACCTCTACGGCTTCCGGAAGCTCGCGACCCACGCCCGGGAGCAGCGGCCCAAGACCGAACTGCCGGACGTCCACGAATTTTTGCACGAGCACTTCCGCGCCGGACGACTCGACCTTCTCTCCCGCGTCTGCCGGAAAACTGGAGCCAAGCGGCTTGCCGCGGCTGCTAACGCGAAGAAACCGCTCGCCCTGCCGACTGACAACAATTGCGGACTATCGCGACTGCAAATGTGTCAGGTGAGTGGAGGATGAATATTTTCGAATGACCGAGGAGATTTTCTTGTTTTTTTGGCCTAGACATTGTTTGTTGTGCTTGGGGCTTCTTGGAAAGGGTTTTCGAAGTACGTGCTTTGCCGAGGTGACTCTGTTGGTAAAGTAGTTTGTTACCTTCCAGGCGATTGTAATTTTTTGAGTATTGCTCATTGCTCAACACATATTTGATATTGGCTTTGAAATATTTTTTATTTGAATTTATTAAATTGTAAAACTCAGTTTCTAATTATAATTTTGAACTCAATATTATTGACACTTTTATCTAGGAATAAAGAGAATAATTGTTTTTTTTTTAATATTTCAGCTTGCACTCACTAAAGCTTTGGAGCAAGCAACAAGGCAATACAAGAAAGAAAAGTTTTGGCTGCAATTGTCTGATGAATGTGTTTCTAAGGATGCACTGAAGCCAAAATATGAAAGTATGTAAAGAAGATTAGTTTTTTTAATATTTTTCAAATGTGATATAATTATTAAATTATTTTCAGCGCCAATGGATTCCAATATTCAAATTGTTTTCCAAGACTTGTCAGAGTTACAAGACAACCTGCAAATAATTGATATGACTGCAGCAGGAAATACTGCAAGTTATCAAGATAAAAGTCAATGGCAAGAAGTTTTCACTTTACCTAAAGACACGTCCATTTCAATTTCAGTGCCATACTGTTAATTAGCTTTAGAATTTTGTCTAGTAGATAGAATTACTTACAATCAATTTCAATCTCAATTTGTATAAATAATTTATTTTAATCAATTTGAAAAATTCAATTTTATTTCTATTGTTAACATATGAAAATGAATTTATGAAATTGTTATTTTCTCAAATGTAAGATTTTCATTTTAATCAATTATCTGTATATTTAAGTAATATATACAATTAATGTAAATAAATAATATAAAAAGTATATAATACAAAATTTATTTATCAAAATAATAAAGTAGTTTTACAACAAACGCTTTTTATTGGTATTGTCAAAATATAAATTTGTTTAATAAAAATATTTATTAATTTTAAAATAAATTGTTAACTAATGTGAAATATTTACAGTTTACCAATTAGTGGAGGTATAAAGTTCTTTTAGATAATAGATCTACGTCTCAAATTTTGAAAAATAATACACAAATATAAAAGTCTTTAGATAGTTTTGAAGAAATCATCTGTCTTTGTAGAGTATACATGCCCTTCACAGGACAAAAATTCTAAGATTTCATCAACCTTGGGTGCTACATGGGCAGGTACTTTAGACTTAATTTCTCCTCTTTCAGCTCCATATTCTGAATTGTTGTTTTTTATAATATTTAAAACAATTGCTTGATCTCTGTTCAATCCGCTGTTGTCAACATCACTATTATCCATAGTATTGGTTTTATTTCCAAACGAATTATCACTCTTTGCATCCTTTTCTCCTTCTAAACAAACAAATGTAACTTCCATAAGATGTGCCAATAACTCATTCAGGTGCTCCAAAGGCTGAATATTAATAACAAGAACAAAGGTTTCGTTATTTTGATTGCGGATCATTCCATGAACTCTAGCATATGAGTTTAGGTTAACTGGACAATCAAAAGTTTGTTGTTCTACTTCAAGCCACTTGACGCCCTTAATAGTACCTACAAATAAAGTGAACACTTTAAAAAATACTTCAGTAACAGACGTACGAAAGGTACAAATAATGCAACAAACCTGTCTCATCTTCAAACACAAATGTAACTTTGGTGCTTACATCTTCGATCCTACGCAGAATGGCAACAAAAGTGACCAGCTTAGCCGGCATCCCCCAGACCACGAGATTATCTCCGTGGCGATTAAGATGTTTAATCATAACCGGTACACAGTTCTGTCCGCGCCTCGTATTCACCGCCCGGCCGCTGTCGGTCGACGTATCGGCAATCGAGGTATCCATGAAGCCGCTTCCTCCGTCCATCGTCGTCTCACTGTTGTCCCAAACTATTAAGCTCAAGATTAAACGCGGATGCAAATCTCGCAGTTGCAAGTCAAACAGAAAAAAGCCGGCTTATATGATTGTTTACGTGGAAACTTTCAACCAATACAGAGCTGTCAAGGTACACGACATACACGATTGTCTGCTTGTCAGCTGTTGCCGGCTCTACGGATCAGAATCTGCATTACCGATCGAGTTATTGTTGTTTACCGACGGCGGTAGTGGTGAGGTTTATTTAGCCGGTAGACTTTTGGAATTCTACTTAGTCCCTGTGTTTTGTGACGGCGTGCTGATTTGCCCACGTGCTGTTGTAGCGTCGTCTTTACAATTATCACGCGGCGTGATTTGGAGCCGTTTTTTTTATGTTCAACTATTGTTTTATCGTTTATTTCCCGTGGACAAATGAGACGTTAAAATGAGTGGCAATAAACTTAAAGAGTCGTAAGTAGTTATTTTTTTATTCGAAGAATTTCATTGTCAATTTCGTTTTGTAAACAGTGAGATATAGTTCATTGGATCTCATCTTTAAAAAATAACAATTTAATTTTCTTTTTAGATTTGAGGTCGAGAGCAAGTTTGAAGCTCTTTATACAGGAGGAAAAATAGAGGTAAATAAACATGTTACTGTTTGATTGAATTTATTTTATTAACAATTTCATATCGTTACTTTAGTGGAGCGAAGATGGCGAAACACTATTTTGTCAAAATAATGACTGCATAACAGCTGTATCTGTTACCAAGGGATCAATCAAATTTACTTTAGGAAAACCTAAAGACAATGAAGATGAGGATAAGATCAATACCTTTGCTTGTAGTAATGATGGTCAATTTGTTGTAACACATCACAAAAGTAGTCTCTTTAAGTTGTGGAATGTAAAAGGTACAGTCAATGTTATTATCTTGTAACAAGCTCCAATAACGATCTTAATAAATACTTGAGTTTATTTTTGCAGAAGAGAGACCGCTTAAGCTGTGGAAATCTATTCACAATGGGCCAGTACCTGCAATTGTTTTATCAAGTGATGCATCAAATATGGCTTCAGGAGGTATTGATGGTACAGTGCGAGTGTGGGACTTGAAACATCATTCATGCACACAAAGTTTAAAAGGCACTCAAGGTGTTGTTAGGTAAGATTACTTTTAATGTATTTTAAGAAAATTTATATTTATTAACAAACTTGTTTCATTAAAAAATGTTAATTTTTGGCAGTACCCTTTGTTATTCAAATACAAATGACAATTTGTTATTTGCATCTGCTGATGATTATGTTATTCATGGATGGAATACTGAGACTGGACAAGAAGAAATAAGCTTACAAGGACATATGAGTAAAGTTACTTCTCTAACATTTCATAAAGATGGAATTCATGCTTTAAGGTAAAAAATTAATTAATACATAATTAAGTATGATTTATATGTAATGATTACTAAAGTGAATTAAAAATTTTAGTTCTGGAAGAGATAAAGTATTAATATTGTGGGATCTTAAGAAACAAGTTTCTGTACGTACTTTACCAGTTTTTGAATGTGTTGAGGGAGCATTCATTATCCCAAATGATGCAAAAATACCAGTATCTAAGGGTAAAAATAAATCAGCAATTTATGCAGCAAGTGCTGGTGATAAAGGTATGGAATAATGTATACCTAAAAAATAAACAATATTTTCAGAAACTAAATAATTCTTTATTTTTAGGAGTTATAAAAATATGGGAAATGAAATCTGGTAGAATGGTATTTGAACAAAGTAATTCATTGATACCAGCTGCCAAGGATGAAGATAGTGCAGGGATCTTACATTTACTTTACAATGAAAGCAGTAATAGTGTAAATTTGGTATCTGCTAGTCGAAATATTCTCATTTATTCATTAGATATGTTTGAGTGTAAAAAACAAGTGAGTATTACATAATTTACTGTTTATTTCTAAAAATATGTAACTTTTCCAATTGTCTTTTTAATACTATATTTTTAGTTGGTAGGATACATAGATGAAATTCTAGACATTGCTTACTTAGGAAAAAGTGAATCACATTTAGCTGTTGCAACAAATACTTCTGACATAAAGCTGTTTGACCTGTCAACAATGAACTGTAAAATATTATGTGGACATACAAATATTGTATATTCATTAGCAACATCTCCAGTTAATCGTAACATACTTGTTTCAGCTAGCAAAGTAAGAAATACTGTTTAATATAATTTTTAAGGTAAAAATGAAAAAGATGTTATTAAAAACTAATCTTTTTAGGATCATTCTATAAGATTGTGGTTAATGGATGAAGAAACAAAAACTGTGAACTGCATAGGCTTAGGAACAGGACATCAAGATGCAGTTAGCTGTATTGTTATATCACAAACAGTAACTAAATTTTTAGTATCAGCCAGTCGTGACTTTACTCTTAAACTGTGGGAATTATCTGAAAATTTAGTTCACACTGGTACATAATATATTTATACTAAAATTAATATAAAATATAATTAATTTTTATTTATAACAAATTTCAATCAATAAATTCATTTATTTATAATTTTAGGCACAGAAGAAACTCTTACTTCAATTATTGGAGCTGAGGCACATAAGGACTATGACATTAATAGTATAACAGTATCACCAAATGATAAATTAATTGCTACAGCATCTCAAGATAAAACAGCAAAGGTAAAGTATTTAAAAATATGTTTCCTAGTTTTCTGTATGTTCAAATAAGATTTTAAACTTATTTGTATAGAATTTTGATGCTTAAAATTTGTAAAATATTACAGCTGTGGTCTACGGATAATTTACAATTGCTAGGAGTGCTCAGAGGTCATCGTCGGGGCGTCTGGTGTGCGCGGTTTTCCCCCATAGATCAAGTCATAGCAACGTCATCTGCTGATTGCACAATCAAAATGTGGTCTCTCAGTGAGCTCAATTGTTTAAAGGTATTTAGCAGTCTCGTTAATCATAATAATTGTGTGTTAGCATTATACTATGGAAGTTTCATTTTAAATTTTATTTTAAATATTATTCTACAGACGTTCGAAGGTCACGAATGTGCCGTTTTAAAAATGGAATTTGTATCTCGAGGCATGCAGATTCTTTCATCGGGAGCGGATGGTTTGATTAAGCTTTGGAGTGTTAAAACTTCAGATTGCGTCACTACTTTAGATCAACATAATGACAGAGTCTGGTCATTAGCAGGTATAATTTATGGACTCACTAATTTTTACTGTTACTTTGTTACATGAAAGACTAATCTCTATTTTGACTAATTACTTCTTTTTTTTTTTTATTTTCCAGTCAATAAAAGTGAAAGCCATTTTATTAGTGGCGGTAACGATTCCTTGTTAGTTATTTGGAGAGACACAACTTTGGAAAATAAAGAAAAAGCTCGAATATTGGAAGAAGAATTGACACGAGATGAGCAGAAATTAGCAAATGCTTTGCAAGCTGAAAAATTGTCGAAGGCTTTAAGATTGGCTCTTAGATTGGAAAAACCAATGCATGTGTTACGCATTATTGAAGGTAAATTTAAAGTGTCACATTTTATGTGATAAATATAAAATAAAAAAATATTTTTTTTATTTTAGCTTTAATGAAAAAGAGCGAAGAAGAACTCATTTCAACGATATGCGACTTGAAACCCTCGCAGCAAGAAGAACTTTTAAAAACTGCAATCATTTGGAATACAAATGCCCGCAATTTTCAAGCTGCTCAGGTGCGTTAGTATAAAAAGTTATTCGCTTCTATTGATAGTTTCGAGTTACTATTTTAAATTTACTATATGTTAATTAAAAAATTAATTTTGCAGGTCGTTATTAATGCTGTTCTAAACGAAATTGAATTTGAAAATTTGGAATCGGTAGATTTAAGGTCAAAGTTGGAATCGATGATTCCTTACACAGATCGGCATTTTAAAAGGTTGACAAAGCTACATCAAGACCTTCATTTATTAACGTACACGATAAGCAGCATGAAAGCTCATACGATTGCGAATGAGCCAGTCGAAACGTAATTGCTTTGTACTCGTAAGTTATTGTTTAATAAAAAGGCTGTCTTTATATTTTCATGAAAACTTTGGTACTAATTTTATTTTCAAAAAATTACAAACCATTAGAAGAGTAAGTCTCTCGACTCTCGAAAAACTTTAATTATTTGACATAAGTTACTAAAGCTTCCAATTAGCATTTCCTCTCTGATTTGAAGCTTTACTTTGCAATTCCATTTTAAAATGACTCCAATGGCTACTGCTAGAAATACGGCAGCAATTGGACGTTAAAAATATCAATTTGCTTAAATTCGTTCAAATTTTACCAAAATCGAATTTTATGTAAGTTTTTACCGCAGACAGTAATTATTGCGAATATTACTATCTCACTATTTTCCCAAGCAATCGTACAACAATTTCTTTCCTTTACAGACCAAATTTTCATTCTCACAAGATTACACTTTCTATTACTCATTCCATAAATGACTCAGTCCAATAAACGTAGTGCAACCTATTAAGCGATCCATAAAATCACAGTTTACCCAACCTATATATCAAATCGATAACCACGATTACAAAACTGCTCGAGATATAAACGAACCTAAAACATATTAATCTTCCGCAAAGAGCATTATAATTCTACACATGAAGTGTTCTCGATAAATAGCTTTACTAATGAAGCCACGCCAGAAGGTGGCTAAAGGACAAAATAAAGTCTATAAAAAATAAATTTTAAATTTAACAAACTTTTTTACTTAAAATTGAACGAAAATACTACATTTATACTAAGCAAGCATAAAGTTTTACAATTGCATAGAAAGACACGTATTGAAAATATTTTTTTTTATGACAATGTCTGGATTAGATGAACTAGGCTATAAAGGATTTCTATTACATTCTTAGGCATAAAGATTACTTTTTACAACGGATTTTCTCGTGAATCGATCATCAACCTCAATTCTCAGTGAAGCCTGTGTCGAGACGCAGTGACTTATTTCGAACTGTGATTTTAAACCTTAGGAATATTCATTTTTTAATAATTTTTTTAAACGATGTAAGCTCGTGTAAGACTTTAATCAAGATCACATCTGTTTCAAAGTCCATTTTTTTTTAAGCACACGGAAAACACGGAGAATAATATATTTATGTCTAACTTTCCTGTATTTTTACATTTCTATTCACGCGCCGTAGGATAATTAACATTTAGCGATCTATTTTGTACAGCAAGTGTTGGCATAATCACTCATTGAATGTGCAGTTGAATAGATACTTTCTTCTAAGGAAAAAATCGAACAGGCAAGACTTTGTAAAAACGTGCCATTTCCTATTCTTGCTTTTTCAGTTGGCTTCTACCTCATTGTGTAATATCGTCTTACAATTATTCTTAGAAATTGTTTGTTCACATTGTTTTAACTACTCATCCAACTTTGGACAAATTAAAATTAAAATTTAAATTCATACCAAATTTGTATTATTTTCTTAGATAGAGTAACTTTGTCTTCGTAATAAAAGATCATGGAATCAAGTCGATGGTAGTCAATCGAGTCATTGCAGGAGCTCTTACATACCCTGTATCAGTCAAAAATCGGTGAAAAGTTATCAAACATAATAAACCCAAAATCGATGTACCTCTTAAATAAAAAAAAAAAAAACGTTCGTATTGCGAAAGTGTAATAAAAGAAAAATAAATTACCATATATCTCTATTTTAACAGATTTTAACAACGACAACAATTTCCTCCTTAAACAGGCCAAATTTTTCGTTTTTCACACACGAAGATTACACTTTCGATTAGTCACTCGGCAAATGAGTCAGTCGGTTAAACTTATTGCAAGCAATTAAGCGATAGCCATAAAGTGACGGTTTACCCAACGCGCGGGCGCATATGAAATCGGCATAAGCGCTGCTTACAAATATTGTAACATTACTCGAGCCGTACACAGACCTAAAACCGATAATTCATCTGCGCTCCTTTCGCGCGTAATTCAGCACGCAGAACGTCATCGATAAGAGAGCGCCTGCCGAAAGCGGAAGCCGCACTACAAAGCCTCCATTAATAAATTACCGATCTCATCCGAGGCGCAGCCCCCCCCCCCTTGGCAAATCACCGAGCTCTCGGCAATCCCCCGGCGAGAAGAAAGAAAAGCAAAACCGCAGCAGCGGCACACGAGCAAAGTTCACGGCAGCAGGTATCGAGCGAGATCGCCGGGGGTAGGACGGGGGCCGCGAGTGGGAGTGCCGGCTGCGCTCGGCTCGCGGCGCCGATCGCCTCGCAGTTGGATCCGCAGGCCCGATCTTAACGCTCCGTGTCGCTGCTGCTGCCGCTGCAGGCGCGCCTCGCGCTGCCGCAGCGTGCCGACATGTGGCCCGCGGCTGGCTTCCACTCGACGAGCCGATCGGACCGGCTCCTCGGCCTTGCTCATCGATTACTCCCGCACCTCGTCTTCCTTTGTCTTTTTGCCAGCCCCGTACTCACCATTGGCCAGTAAGTCTTGAGACTTTTTTATTATTTTTCACGGCGCTACCGATGAGTTTAGGTGTTTTTTTTCTTTCTTAAGCAGAACCGACTTTTGTTTCAATCTCTTTTTTTTTTTTGTACGTTTGACGAGGACTATTGAAAGTGGAAGGGAATGGCTGTAGAAGGGTTTTAAGGGATATCGTTTACCTTAGATCTTTCAGAATCGGAGGACAGCCGTGAGAGTAGGAGTGAAACGAATATTTCAAGCACGTCGATTCGAGAGACTTTGATTTTGAAACATTGTATAGTCAAGGGTATGATATTTCGAAAAAATTTAAAGAACCAGAAAATAGTGAGGCACCATTGCTTGGTTGATAAATGTGCGCATCGATGATACACGTATAAGCTTAAAGAAGTAAAAATGCAAATGCAAGAGACGGGAACCACGCTGTCGGGAATTCGACAAACGTATAAACCGGCGTTTGGAAACGAAAAAAAAAAGTTGAACCTGAGAATTGATAAATATATATTTTTGAGACTAAGATATGCTAATTAAGGTGATATGTTAATTCGGGGGACGTGTGAACGATAATATAATTTAACGGCGCGGAGAAAACGCTGAAAAGTACGCAGTTTTTTTTTTAAGCACAAAGGCGCGATGTTATCGAGCAACGTTATAAAATCGTGAAATGTGCCGGAGGCTAATTGAGACGTTACGTTTCATCACGAAATTACTTGGTTTTTTCAAGCAATATGTACAATGGCATTAATTTGTTTATTTAGCTGTTTCTTTATCAGTTCGATTTCGGAATTAAGACGTCTTCTTTCACTGACAGGTAAAACTTTAACCAAATGTTTTTTAAGATTTCCTGCAGCTTCGCTCTTTCGACTCGGCTAAATAATGTTCACGATCGAAGAAAAATAATTCTAAAGCATTTTTCTTGTTCACGTGATCAACATGTATACTTAAACGAGAGATTATTATTTTTCAGTACTTCTAATGAAATTACTGTGAATTCAATTACTTTTACGAGTAATTACAAAAAAATAATAATATTACTTATAAGGTAGATGTAAACAATGAACTTTTATGTCAAGCGTAATGAATAAATGCATTTTGTGTAAAAAAAATGTCACGTGTTTATGAGTTATTGCAAAAACATTAACCGACTTGAATTGCTTTATTAAAATAATGCGAGCCATTCAATTTTATTTTATTACCATTTCACTTAATCATTTTTAAAATAAAACGTAGATTTTACTTATCTTTATGAAAAATTCCGCTTTTTTAAAATAATTTCAATATATCGACACACATAGCTACAAGAAAATTTCTCAATGACAATTTTATTCTACAATTTTTTCTAATGGACTAAAAACTCTGTTATAATGTCAAAATATGATTGGATTATGAAAAAAAATTTTAATTAGAAAATAAATAAGCAGAATAATCTAATCGTAAATATTAGTAAAGCTATTGCTTTTAACAAACATAATAAATAGCCAAGATTAGCTTGCATACAAATCGTTTAATAATGAGTTTAAGTTTAGTATATAAAATAAAATTCTGCTTGACTTTATTTACGTAAACCTTTCTTTACCGTTTATATAAAATGTTACATTATTAACGTAAGCCTGAGAGGTATAATCGTAATTCACATTTATTTTGAATAATTATAACTATAACGGCCAAGTTTATATTTTTTTCCTCAAAACTTAATTGATGGTGTTTTAGAAATTACCACTAATAAGCCTAACGCGAGGCAAGTTGTTCTTGAAATCGATCTCTTTATATCGTCATTGTCGCGGCGCGCAGACTTTTCAAGCGGAAAATTTTTCTCTCATTTATTAGTTCGCTCAATAATCTTTGTATCGAAGGCATAATGACGCACAGTTGGGAATTCACAAACTATACCTTGTCCTGAGGCATTTAAAAGTTTTTTTGAAATACTGTTGTCAGTTCACCTCAACACACAAGACGACACAGGAAATCCCATGAAAAGCTCTTGACATTCAAAAACTAGTTACTTGAAAAAAAAAAAAAAATGTCCGACAAAACCCAAACGCAAATCGATTTTTCATTTATCCGTATTTCCCAGTTGAGCCGATTTCCCGGATAGCGCGCAACCCATTAGCATCGAGAGCGAATCATCGAATTATGCAGTAACACGAGCTTTACCCTGGCGACAGCAGCGGCCTAGCGAGTCACGCGTCGCGTGCGCCGTTGATAATGCGCTGCCCAAACAATGCGCGATATTTGACAATGTATAAATCTCGGCAGTCGCTTGATAACGTCGCCGCGGCGGCCTTTCTCTCGTCGGATGCAACACCGCTCTCGGATACCCAACTCCTCTCCCTAAGCCTAGCGACGAGAGACTCAGGGTTTCGGCATTGCAATTGCAGCGGCCCGATCGAGAAGGCTTACGGAGACAATGACAGCTAGCACGCACGCTCTCTTCGCGACGACACAAGCAAGATATATCGGCGTATACTCGTTATGTAATTCCCAGCATCGTTTAGCGCGCCAGCTGAGCCAAATGCAATTCGGCTGGGAAAGCCGGAGAGACGCTGTCTTGTGATAAGGATTATGGTTGAATGTCAGGGAATGACGCGCTCCCCCGCTGAAGCGCGCTTCTATATATATATACCGCCTCTCGTCTGACTCGATTTGTACGTGACTACTTGCTGGGCGTCTCTTCTCCATATACTCACGCGACTTCCATATAAATATCGTTATTTTCGTTTTAACGAAATCTCCTTCTTTTTAATAATCAGTCACAATTACCATGGAATAATTATCAAATTTAAACTATTCTATTGTTTCGACATTCGCACGAGATGGTAGCTGATAATAACTTTTTTACCTTGTTGCAATTATCATTTCTATTTTATAAATTAACAGTGAGACCGATCAATTATGTTGTAAGAATATTCGGCGACAATAATTAAGTTACTCTGTTTCAAAGTATTAGCGATTCTTTTTTTAATTAATGATAAAGCAGCATCGCTAACACAAAACGTATTTCTTGACATTTATAATGAGATATATTTTATAACGAGGTAGATTATTATGGGAATTATAGCCGAAACGCCTTTTATTTTTTTACTCAGGGTGGACACCTGCGAAAAAAACATTAGCTTCACAGGACCAGTAACACAGTCGGAATTATTGCAACAACTGACAAACGATTGCCGATATGACAAAATGGTACGACCACCTGGTGAACCGAATGATCGTGACCCTGTGAAAATTTGGTCGCGAGCCTACATCTACACCATCAAGTCTAACATGGCCAAAACTCTGGTATGCACATATGAATTTCACTTGATTCATGTTTTTTATATTTTCATTCTTCTTGCCCCGATATCTCACTTTTTTCTCATTTTTAATTCCAGTCTCACGACGTGTCTCTCTTACGTATTTTTATATTTTTTATAATTTTCCGTGTTTTATCATACGCAGAAACGTCTGGTATTTCGAAAGTTGTAATACTTTCGTGTATGACGTATGTTTCAACTCAAAATTTATTATTAAATTATGCGAAAATAAATATCATTGAGAGATAAAATTTTGATTCTTATTGTCAAACGACGTGTTATTTTTTTTACATTTATCAGGTAATGACGCAATCGATGACATCTCGTATTGTAAATAAGTCAATTTTGCTATACGCTTCGTACATTACTTGTTGATTGAAATTCATGATTCTCTATTTTTGTTTCTAACGAAAAAAATTTCATCTCTGTAACGATGCTTATCGAATGTTACAGCAATTCGACGTGCACATGATGCTACAATTTCGCTATCACGATAGCCGACTCAGGTACGACGACATCGCGCCTCAGCAGAGCCAAATATACGGTGGGCAATCAGCTCACGACCTTATCTGGACACCGTCTGTCTATGTAGCAAATGAACGCAGCTCCGTCATCATGGGTAACAGCGTAAAGGACTTGTTGATATCCGTCGATCCTTCGGGCATGGTCATTTTGAATACCAGGTATTGAGCTGCAATACGATTTATTGGATAGATTTGAAAAACCTCGCTTTGAGGCTATAATCGATCGTCACCCAGACGTTGCAATTTGTTCAATGATAACTTTGTTTTAACTTTACCTGGAAAAAATATTTTTCTTTAATATTACGCAAGTAAAGTTCGAAAATTGTCACTATCGCATCCTTGCTAACAAGTACGTCATCTTAAAAAGAGAATCTATTTTTTTGTACTTTTATCGAAATGTATGTTGATAAACGCTACTTTTCGTAATGTCAATAAGATAGAAGTTTTTTACAGGTATACAGTGAAAAAATTTGGTAATCGTAAAAGAAATTTGAAAACAGTTGATGTTTGTCGTTGAAGAAATTATCGATGTGTTTATACAGTACAAATACATTTTGTAACTTTTAAAAATTCATTTTTCTTGCGTTTCAGATTAGAAATCATGTTGAACTGTGGCCTGCGACTGGAAAAATTCCCCTTTGACGTACAAGAATGTCCACTAGTTTTTGAAAGCTGTACGAATCGCAATCAATTAGAATACATTTATTTTTAATTTAACATTATTAACTATTACTTTTGGAAGTATTAAATTTCACTTGTAGCACAAGCTTTTAGATAATTTTATACAATAATATAGTAGTTTAAAAATTATATAATATAAATGTCATTTGATGTCTTAAATTGTCAATTTACTTGTAGGGATACACAACATCCGAGATATGGTTTTGGACTGGGACGAGGATCCGATAATACTTGCCAATGAATTACATTTGACCGAGTACAAGCTTGTTGACAAGTGGGTTAACAGGTCCGATGTTTTTTATACCACGTCAGAACGACATTACGGGCATTTTGGTACAAGTAAGCGAGAAAAAATAATAAAAATTAATTAATATAAAACATTTACGTGAAGTATTATTTCAAAAAGGCCTTAGCTCGGAAGCTTCCGCGTATCCGCAGTGTCTTGTAAAAATAGTAACGTCGAATTTGATACTAAAAAATATTGATTCCTATACCTGACGCTATGCACATTCTTGATAAAGAAGTGAAATATTATCAAAGTTTTCGTTCGAACTAAACAAAAGAATCACAGTCACATGACGTACAAGCACGTGGTTACGAATTGTTTGGCCAGCGATCAACTCAGCCCCTTTACACGTGACACTTCGATTTACAGCCGGCAACTTCAGCTCCATCAGGATAACGTTCAAGCTCGCGCGGGAAATGGGCTTTTTCATGATGGACTACTACATACCGTCCATCCTCATCGTCGTCATATCCTGGGTATCGTTTTGGCTGCACGTCGACGCAAGTCCTCCCAGGATCGTACTTGGTAAGCATCTTTATTCCGGATGTTGGTGAAAAGGTGAAAAGGCTTGGTGGACGCGTATCTGGTATGACTTAATCATCCCGATAACAACAAAAAAAAAAAACAAGTTTACCTTTTCCTTGTAGACGATTGGTAGTGGTGAAAATAGACGCCGATTGAATTTATTGCACACGCGTGTGCGCAAGCTCAAAAGCAGCTTGTAAAGCTCGAATTTATGAGGCTAATTATACGTAGTCAAACAAACATCGTCGCAGCTTCAATGTGAATATTATCGAGAGAAAAAAAAAGAGACGGCAGATGATCTGATTACTGCGGGTTACCGACTAATTGCATAATGATTTATCAGGATCGAGCAACATAAGCGCGAAATAATATTAGCTGGAATTTATTGCGTCTGTTATAAAAAGAGAATAAAAAATGACGGCAACGCCTGCGTATCGTTTATCGTCGCCGAGGTTTCACCTCGTTTTCGCGCGCGCGCAGCCACGTACAAAAGTATATATAGGCGTAACGCGGAGAATTTGTCGAGCTACTTTTACACGCTTGGCTGCACCTTGCGCCGGGCATACGCCGCGTCTTATCTTGCGGCTGAGCGAAAAGCGACTGTATAAGCTCGTTGATCTTTTACCATTTCATATACGCTCCCTCGCCGAGATAAACATGCACAACAAAAGACGCGTGATTTTAACATGACATCGTTTCTCCGCGGCGTATCGCTAAAAAAATATTTAAATAAACTTTATACCGGAGACCGACAAATATTTTATTCGTATTTGGCTGACGAATCGAATGAGCATCAAAGGGGATGCCTCTCTTGGATATCTTGTCGCGTGACGATCATTAATTATACGAATCACACGTGCCGGTCGTTGACCTTGACGTTTTCATCGAAATCAACTCCTTTCTTTTTTCTTTCCTTTTTGCGGTCTTTGGCTTTTGGCCTTCGGGCAGATCAGAACTGTGCGCGGCTTATGTATCGTGGCGCCTTTACATAAAAGCCCGGCCTCAAGAAACAGCCATTGCCGCGACGCTATCTCAAGGATCTCTTGCTGTAATAATCCAAGCGCGTTCATGACTCGCAACCGATCGCCTGTTTTTTTTTCTTTTTTAATTTATTTGTCTCTTACCTCTCTCATTTTACAGGCACCAACACGATACTCGCGTTTATGACACTTGCCTCAAAGGTTGAGAATTCACTGCCCAAAGTCTCTTACATCAAAGCCAGTGAAATATGGTTCCTCGGCTGTACGATATTCCTCTTTGCCGCAATGGTCGAATTCGCCTTCGTCAACACAATCTACAGGAGAAAGTAAGTGACGCCGTTGGGTTTTTTCTTCTTCTCCCTTTCTTTAATGCATGCTAAACTCCGTCGAGCAGGTGTCTTTATATAAGAGTTATATATCGATTTCTTATGCTATGCGAATAAATTTTTTATTTCACTCATCGGTTCAATAGTCTAGTGCCAATTTGATGGAACTGTACGTTTTCTGTGCTTAATAATTTATAAGGTTTCATCATTTTTCGATTAATACACATTATCTGCCGTCGCGGTATACCTGGCTAGAAACTAAGCTATACATTCATTTTAATCCACAGGTCTTTATGATTTTATAAATGTCTGAAACTTTTATAAATTTTAATTGTTTTCAACTTATTATAGTTCTATTTCGGTAATTATTTGTATTTTCTCAACAATACATGTTTGAGAAACTAAAAAAAATTATTTAAGCCTATTGGCATCAATAAAATATAAGCTGTTCTTATACAAGACTGTAATGGGTAACTTATCATTGGAAAAAAAACCTACTGTAGCTACAATGACGATTACGTAGGCGCAGTTATTATTATCAAGCAACATTATTTTTTTTATTCATAATTAGTCTTTAGCTAGCGGCATCTGCAAAGCTGTAAACGCGAGTTTACTTGATAAATACCACTTTCATAGTATATGCTAAAGACAAATTTTGAGTACTTTCTGAAATCAAAATAAACTTCGGGTCTATTGGATATAGAAATTATATTATTAATAGCTTATGATATAAACTTTGTAATTACTATTAAATCCTAAAACTGATATTATACAAGATATTTTGAAATAATTTGATAGTTCACTTTCTTTTATTACAATTTTTTTTAATTTAAACATTAGATAATCTACCTGGAAACTCATATTTACTATAACTAAATAATCCTTACACAATGGAAAATAAAATTTTTCAGTTTATAAATCACGGGTTATAAAATTACACAATCACCGTTCGGACGGAAGTCATAATACTAACCAAATATGTCTATGAAAAATCTTCCGAGTCAATAATTAATTTATTCACATAGTCGGAAACATCTTCTCTATCGGGTAATTCCCATATCGATCGATCGTCTGTATAATTCGGTTCGATCCTACTTACAACCGCAATGTAAATCAAGGTCCCAACAACCGGAACGAAACCGTAACGGCTCTCAAACTTTAATTCTGAGGTGATACGTCTCTCACATGACACATATCTGTTGTAGAAAAACCGTGCCTTTAAAGAAGGTAAACAGCAAATATATCTTAAAGTCGACACTGACCCCGAGGCTAGCGCGCAAGCAGTTCCAGAAAAACACGAGCGGAGGCATCGAACGTTCCCGATCGTGGTCATCTCTTGATAACGCCAATACCTGTGAAAAGGACTATAGCAGCCAGAACTACCTCACGATACACGTAAGCAGCAATTTTGGTCGTTTAGACTATCTCCTTGAAACGTTGCAATGCGATGCTAAAAATTGTTTAGCAGTATAGCTATAAAGTTATTAAACTATAAATATAATAGTTGTATAGCTATATAAGTAGGAACATTGAGTTTCTCCAACATGTGACGTACAGTGCTAAAGTAAAAAATCCTCAAAGTTCCATTCCTATGATGTTCCTTACATTTACATATAATTTTTGGATAATCTGTAAATAAAATGAATTTTGTAAACATAAAAAATGAAAAATTCTTTATGTTACCGCAGAGTTTTCCAAGTACGATAAACGTTCCGTCGGTGAGGATAGACGACGAAAAGGATTATTCTATAGGAAGCGTAGTGACGATCGATAGCAATAATTCGCCACCTCCGTCATCTCTGCCGCCACCTCCTCCCAAGTTCCAACGGCGTTCAACCCTCGCCCAGCTCAACACCTTTACGACCATGACGCCCCAGGAGATCGCTCAATGGATAGACAAGCGCAGTCGCATTATTTTCCCCGTCTCCTTTCTCATCTTTAACGTGCTCTATTGGGTCTTCATTTTAATCTAAAACAGTTTGATTTCGTTAAGCTGGATTGTGCACGATAAACAGTAGTTAAATGCTTGAGGCGATGCAAAATAAATTTTCACTTGACAAAGGTGAAGTTTTACAGTCTTTGGAATGTACACTAAGATTTTTGGCGTAAACATTACGATTTATTGAACGTAAAAGAAAATGTATGATAAAGTAGGGGCGTGCGAGTGCCGGAAAATACGAGCTTGAGCCAAACCGAGTTTTTTAAGTTTGAGCCGAGTACTTGATTTTTTAGTACTCATCGAGACGATTTTTTTGAGCTATTTAGCTCGATAAGCTACCCGACATTTCGAGTTTCTCAATTTTTCAAACTGCTCGATAAACTCGAATATTTTTCTAGATGAGTTTTTATGCTTTATAAACTGAATTAAATGAGTATACAGCCTAGTAACCTTCAATATTTTTTTCTAAAATCATTAAACTAACTCTTTCTGAGCTTTTGTTTGAAAATAGAGTGTAAAAACTCATCTGGACAAATTTTCAAGTTTTTCCAGTGGCTTGTTAAGTAAGACTCGACGAGTACTCGAGTTTTTCAAGTAGCTAAAAGAGTCAAGTAGCTAAAAATCGAGCAACTTGAAAAGCTTGTCTCAATGAGTATCGATCAGCTCAGAAAAGTCAAGTTACTCGAGATTATTGAAGAAGTTGAGTACTCGTCTCGGTTCGACTTTTCACGCGATATTTATTTTGAAATACTCCGAATTTTGAGTACTTGCACACCCCAACGAAAAAAAATCGTGGCATGCCTGAAATGTGATTCGGAAAAATTTTACGCTTCAATTGTAGCAATCGTTGATAAGGATTGAATAAGTTTGCATTGTTAGATATATTCTTAATACCGTTATTTGTCATTGTTCTTAGAAAAACTGTACAAATGATCGTAAATGTTCTTTCTCTTCGATTTTTTAGTAGCTTGTAAAGATATTTACTTGTAATCTCATTTTGGTTTTATAGAGCAATCGTTCCTTTTTTTAATATAATTTCACTTGCTGCATTTTTTTACAAAAAAAGTTGCTACATTCTCGATTTTACCAATATTACTGTATTTGTATAAAACCGAAATGTTAACGATAGGCATATAAAAAATGTCCTTTAATTTAAGTTTCATACATCAAACAGTATAAAATATACGTGTAGAAATAGTAAAAAATTTAATGTTTGAGGTTACAAAGTACATTAAACATATATTATAAAAAATGTGTGATTTTATTTTAGAATCTCTAATACTTAAATTTCATAGTTATATTATTAAATTTGTGTAACAGTTTGCGTTTATATTTTAATTTAATAAGCAAGCAAATTTTATTAAATAAATACTAAAGTTAAATACTTTTTATACTTACCTTCAACTAAAAGTTAGTTATAACAATTTTATTCTTTTATGATAATTATTATGCAAATTTAATTTTTTGGCAACTTTAAAACTTGAACCTTTTTCCAACACTAACATTACATGTATCAAAAATACATTAACTCATCGTGATGATATACAAAAAATTGATATATGTAATATTTCGTTAATGCATTCAGTACCATACTCTCTAAATGTACTACCATACCTCAGGTATGCAAATCAATTTCTTGCAGTTCTCATGAAAACATTATTAAACAATTCTAACAGTGTCTACTGTTCTATAATAAATCGTTATGCAGTAACACCAATTACTGTAATAACAGTATATATTTAAGTATAGCTCTAAATGCTTTGGTAGCTAGAAAATTACTTCGTAACAAGTAAAAAGGTGCAAAGAAAATAACTTGTAATAAAGGTTTACGTAAATTGCACTATTGGTTACATTTATAAATGTGACGTAGGATTGACATATTTTTAATGGTAATTAACGTTGCCGGGAAATTTGATAAAAACCGCAAAATATTAGTTAAAACCAATAACAATCAAAAATATTTGAACGAAATTAGTTGTTCAAGTTAAGGTTTAAATATTGAAAGTATCATCATGACAGAATATTACAATAATATTATTTCTGCAATTAATTTTGATAAATTCTTTCTAACCGTCTTTGGCGCGTGGCCTTATCAAAATCTAAAAACTTCAAAAATATTTGGTATAATTTGGATCTTACAACATATCAGTATTTGTGTACCGGAGATAAGTATATACTTATCTACAATTGTATTTTTTAAGTTTCACGATTACTTAGAAAATAAAATATATAAATTATAAAAACCGTATGTATTTATTTAATTAAATATATTTATTAAATGAAATATATTACAAACTCTAGCGTTACTTACTTAACACTGAGGACGTGGATGTTACGATAGGATGTGTTGCAACAATTTTATATAACGGTGTTGTGGGGATAATGTTCTTTAATGCACACTATAATCGATATTTGGTAATTTTTAATATTTTATTCTTATTCAGATGACTTTGAGTTTCCACTGGGGATCCGTTTCGCCATAATTTTTTATAAGAGATTTTATGCACAATACTATAAAAAATAATAAGTTAAATATTTACTAATTTAATGTAAATAAAGATAGTCAGTAATTATTATTAAGAAATATAAAATATTCATCAATTTTGTAATATAACGTTATGGAGAAAAAAGATTTTTGATGACATACATGATATCTGGAAAAGTCCAAATGACCCAGACGATTTAAAAATTCTATCTAATTATACGAAATTTGGAAAAATATTGGCTTTTTGTTGTCTGGTAAAATTATTTGAAAAACTGTAATTCTAATAAATTAAAAGATTTCTTTATTGCTGACTTGAAATATTGAAAACAAATGATTTTTAGGTACTTTGGTATGTGCAGTACTTCGTATTCTTTTTTCCCTATGGTGTCAATAGTTTTAGATTATATAATGCCTTTAAATGGAACAAGACATAGAATACTGTTGAATAAAGTGCAATTCTACGTCAATTATGAAAAATGTGTCTAAGCTATTTATATCCATAGCTTTATCACAGTAATTATAGGCATAACACCGTTGTTAGCTTTTAATACCTTTCTTGTAATCTGTACTCAACAAGTCTGTGGATTCTTTTCAATACTCGGGTATGATTTTTTATTATTTTAGTCTACACTTTTTTTTGTTTAATATATTTAAATTTTACTTAACAACATTTATATTATTTTTAGGTAATTACTTTTATGAAATTATGTGTATAATCCACTATATTAAAAATTTAGAATATAATATTAATTTTAGCTTACTTATTCACCAATTGTTTATTTAAAAATAAACTTCGTTGAAATATTCTTTAAACATGTAAAAAATACTTAGTATTAAAGAAAATACAAAGCACGGATAATATGGACATATTTTTGAAAATAAAATACATGAATGAAAATGTGTGTATTTGTTGATATATTTAAATTATTTTCATATATCCTTTTTGTTTCTTGTTTGCACATCAACTACAAGTATACAAGATAACTATATATTTCATTCATATAATTATTAGTTTTATTGAAAATTTTTTAAGTTTTTATTATGCAAAATAATTAGTAAAATTGTACAAAAATAATAATATAATTGAATAACGTACGTAAGCAGATGTGATAGATTAAATGACTGTTTAATATCGTTTCTAAAGTAAAAAAACAAAATTGAAAAGTACTACATTGTGAATTCCTCTTCTGTTAGCCGAGGAACTATAGAGATGAAAACAGTGAAATATATTTTTCTACATTCTGTACTCTTGTAAGTTAAGTGAAAATGCAAAATAAATATTTTACTTTTTTCAAAAAATCTTTTTTAAAATTTCCTCGTAGGAGAATTTCTGTGAACAGACGAATATAGTGTATTATTCACGAATACGAGTTTTAATGTAAGAATTATTGATCAAAGTAGTTTTAACCACAAGTGTCTTTAACGCTCTACTGAGTTAGTTTCACCGCCTCGTGTAGTTTCTTGTCAATCGAAGTTTTACAAAATGTCAAGCCAATTTGAAAATTTCAAAACTTATTATTATTCTTTCGTGAAATATTCATTGTCTTTTGTCGGTAAATGGCCTTACCAATCAAAATCTTCAGCTAAAATTTGGTCGACATTATACGTATTCATATTTTTCAACGCCAATTTTCCAAAAGTATGTACTTACAAATAGAATAACAAAGATATGCAATTTAAAAATTGAAAATTTTTTGATTAGGTAACATGTATACCAAGAGCAATGCAAGAACGAGCGGATATATTTGAATTATTTTTTTTAATTTTGCATGGAATCATTTATGCCATCAAATTCGTTAATTTAACTTTCAATAAGAAAGAGGTAATTTTATTCAATAAATATATTGTCACTTACAAAATCATATTAGGCATAGTAGAGTAAATATAGAATTCAAAATACGGTGCAATTTTCAAAAATTATTCTTATTCATAATAAGATATTTATTTAAATTAATGAAAGAATATGTATAACTGATTATTTTGGCAGCTAAAAATAATGTTTGATAGAATTCAGCAGGATTGGAAAAGTTTAAGAAATGAAAACGAAGAAGCTATTTTAATCAAATATGCTGAATTTGGTTTGAGATTTAGTCAAGTTTTCATCAGTCAGTATTCTACATTTTGTTTTAATTGAAATTAAGAATTGCAACAAACAATATTCTGCATTTTTAGCTCTGGTGATTGTTACTGGTACGAGTTATCATTTAACACCTTTAATGCCCGGTATGTTGGACATAATAATTCCATTAAATGAATCGAGACCTAGAAAGGTTAAACCTATGGTAGACTATTCTTTGTTCCTTAAGAGTGGAGAACAATATAACTGGGTCACAATGGTTCATACTTTGACAATGTCACTAATGAGTTTTACAATTGTAATTGCCAACGATACAAGTCTTTTTTGTTGCGTACAGCACGTTTGTGGAATGTACAAAATTTTAAGGTTTGTCAAAATCGTATTAACTGTTTTTTTTATATCTACACTGATAAAATCTATAAAAGAATTACTATATTTTGTAGTAATGTGTACATTATCATGCGAATAGTATATTACATATCTAGGGAGAAAAAGTAAAGAACTCTCAGACCACCTTTAAATCACCTGTAGACAGATGATCTGAGGCTTCTTCATTTCCTCCCGTGGTGTCCAAATTTGCTGTGGAGTCTAAATTTGAAAGTTTACCACTTACAGGTGTTAAGTGACAAAATTTCTGTACACAATTACACACGTTGTAATGGAAAGATGTCCATTATTACGTTTAATACAAAAAAGAAATGTAATAAAATTAGTACAAATAATATCGTCTATTAATATTATAATTATTTGATAATTATTCCCAACTTATTTATTATCACCTTGTTTCAAAATTTTATTAGTTAATCGGCGATCCCGTAAGAGTACATGTAATATTGAACAAAACCTTTGACACGTACCATTTGCAGGGGTCGCAGTTTCAAATTTGGGCTCCAAGCGAATACGATTCTCCATTCCTGCGGAGGCAGAAAGCGGCATCAAGCGCGGGCGGAAAGTGTTAACTTTCTACCCGCGCTTGATGAAACATGTTGCTGCCTCCGTAGGAATGAAAACTTATATTATTTAGGTATCGGTTAGAAACTTTGTTCCATGACGAAAATATGAATACACATTCAAAAGCCAACAAATCATTTGAAGAATTGAAGAATTGCATCGAACATCATAAAAGATTGATTCAGTTAAGTTAAATAATTATAATATTTACGTCTTATATATTGGCGTATTTAACAATGTATTACACCAGCAGACAAAAGACATTAAATTAATTAAATCTGTCCCATATTAATATTTCTATAATTTTTAGATATTCTGATCTACTTACTAACGTTTACATCGAAGCTTTCTTTTATATTATGGGAATGAATATAATAACAATCAGTGCTTCAATATACGTGGTATTGTATTTTATAATTTATATATCAATTTTGACATAAATATTCCCTATCCTAAAAAATTGATTAATAAAAATCACTTTTCAAATTCTCATCAATTGTTTATTATACTGCATCACATCATAACCTTTAAACATTTATTTTTTCTTCGTGAAAACTTCAAACTTGATCCGATTTACTATTTTCAGGCAGCGGAAACAGTGGAATTCTCCTTTCACACAATGAGGATTATGTCAGGCACAATTATTGAAATCGCGCATATTTTTCTTTATTGCCTGCAAGGCCAATTTATTTTAAATCAAAATGATTTTTTACAACAAAGCATGTAATTAATATAACGTTTATTCATTTTTTCATTGAAATGTGAAATAATATATACATGTACATATTACCTTATATTTTGAACAATCCAGATATCTAAAAAAATTATTCTTTTACAGCTATGAACTTGAATGGTATCAGAAATCAAAAGAAGAATGCAAAATTATAATACTTATGATGATGCGATGTACTAAGCCGTGTAAATTACGAGCAAAACTATACGTTTTATCTTTTCCCTTATATGCTTTGGTAATAAAGTGATATATTTCTATGATACGTATAACAAGTTTACTGCAAACTGCAATGATCATTTCGTGCTTAATGTTTATTTCAGTTGATGAAAACTAGTATGTCATATTTGGCAGTTTTACAATCAGTTGCATAATCAACGATGTAACACCGTAGTATAACGTTATATAAATAATAATATTTATTATCTTACGTTTTTGTTTGTTATAATTATGCTAGATTAGTAATAATAAAATAAGTTGAAGTAAGAAAAGTTAGCAATAACAGTTATTTTTTTATTTTTATTAATTGCACATATACTTCCATTGTGTACCGAAGTTAATGAATATAGTTTTAGAATATTTGAAGTAGTATTAAACAAAGTGTTTGTTGTAAAAATACTTGCGAATGTATACTAAGAACGTCACCCCGCAAATACAATGTTTTAAAGTCGACAATATTCGTTTATAAATTACAAATGTCGAAGACAGCCATAAAATGATTGCAGCCTGTAGCGTATGCATTTTTCAGTTAAATTCAAAGAAAGGAATTAGTTTTAATCGCGTTTGATTGAAATTGAACAAAGAACATATTAAAAATCCATAAAAGTTCGGTTAGCCATTTGAAGGTTTTTTTTATTAATAATTATTTAACACAAATTGTAAGAAAAAATAAACGTTACTTTGCAAGATGTCAGTATTGAAGACAGAATAAAACATCTGTAAATTAAATAATTGTTGAGACTATTAAAATGATGAGTTGTAAATGGAGAGAAGAAATGAAATAATAAAGATCTACCACCGGATATGGCAAACGAAGACAAGAAATGCGATAGATCTGGTTTGAAATAAAACAATTCGTTTTTAAAATGTACAATAAAAATCTTTTTTACCATTATTTTGGTATAAATAAATTTTTTTTGTCTGCTTGTGGAATTTGGCCTTTTCAACCTGTATTATATGCAAAAATTTTGCGGTATTTTTGGTTGATTCAGCAATTAATTGTACTCATAGCTAAGGTGAAGTACAATATGCAGTACAGTTTTTATTTTAATTTAAAGACATTTGTAGAATAAAAAGAATATGTATACACAAATAATAACGATCATTTTTTATTTTTCAAACAATTGTAGTCTATAAAGTTGATAGAACTTATGAATGACATAGATAAACTAATAGAAGCTGTAGTTTCTTTTTTATACAACTTAATTACGACTATTAAATTTGTGAATGGAATGGTAAACGAAAAAAAGGTAATGCGTAATACAAATTAATAGTTATAATTATGCGCGTAAATTGTAGAACTTCTTTATTACGAAAAATTATAGCTAAAAACAACGCTTGAAAATATACGAAAAGATTGGGATAACTTGTCTGATGAATTTGAAATTAAAATTCTGATTCGTTATGCTAACACAGGAAAATTCATAAGTTCTACTTACATTGGTAAGTGTGCTAAAATTAGCGATAAATAGTTAAATATATGCAATATACAGATATAACTGTAACTTTTAGTCGTGTTTTATCTGACGCTTATGGGAATGGTACTTCTTCCTTTAACTCCAATTGTTCTGGACATAATACAACCATTAAACGAGTCTAGACCCAAGGAACCGGTACAACAAGTTGAGTTTTTCATCGATCAACAAAAATATTACTATTATTTGTTTGTACACTCGTCCTTTTCTGGACTCTATGGCATAGTACCCTTACTAGGATCGGATATTCTCTTCGTGAATAGTGTGCAACACGCTTGTGGACTTTATGCTATTCTCGGGTTAGTATCACGCATTGATATTCAATTAACAACCTCGTAATAAATGCGTTACACTTTAGTGCAATACTTTTCGATCAACTTTTCTAAAAAAAAAACACTTTTAGAGTGATCGTTTTTATTTGATGCTTCAGTCATGTAAAATAAATGTAATTGAAAGCAAACAACTTTTTACTTACGTAATCAATACCTACCTTTGTTATTAATCTCTGACATTTTAATATTTTTTTAGGAATCGTATTGAAAACGCACTGAACGATTCCAAATATTTAAAACAGATATCTAATGATCATGAATGCTGTGAAGTAAGTAAATGCATAGTACAGCATCAAGATACAATAAAGTTAGTTTAACGTTACCTCGTTTTAAAAATAAAAAAAAAAAGATATTCAAACTTTAATACAATAATTGAGTCACAGATTTTGTGAAGGTATCAATAAGACGTACAGAACTTCATTTCTTATAATAATGTTTTTTTGCATAACCATGATGAGCGTTACCGGAGTTACGGTAAGTTAGTAATGTTAAATACTTATAATTAGATTTTTAATATTTGTTGTGGAATTCCCATAAATATAGATGGTTTTCTTTTAATGTTTAGACGGTGATATATATATTTGACCATCAGGATTTTAATAAGGGCGTGCGTTTTAGTATGATCACAGCGGCTCAATTATTACATTTATTTTGCTACTATAACTTGGGTCAAAATCTTTTAAATTGTGAAGAAGATTTTCAACGAAAATTGTAATTTTACAGCACACTTTCATCTATTTCATATCACTACTTTTATTATCCTATTTTTAGGTATAATTCCAATTGGCATGAAGCATCTATTAAAACAAAAAAATTATTAAATTTTATGGTATTAAGAAATTCCCGACCAACTGTTTTAATGGCTGGAATTTTTCCACTATGCTTGCCAAATTTTACCAGCGTAAGAATGCAAAATAATTTCTTATTAAAGTGCATAAATTTCTCATTCTTTTCATAAATCTCTTTCGAGATCTTTCAGGTGCTGAAAACATCAATGTCTTATTTTACTGTACTACAATCCACGAGGTAGAAAAGATTTAATAGAAAATATGAAATTTTTATCATAATACAGATGATAAATTTAAAATATTCCTTGGCATTGTTAGCATTATTTAGTGTATTAAAAGTACTTGTAAACATTTAGTCTGATTTTTTTTCGATATATTAACAATTAAAATTACAGTTACAGGTTTGAGAACTTAACAAAGTCATTACAGCTTAATCTTAAGAGGCTGTTAACTAGTTTAACGCATTAAAGTCCATGCCTATACCAGACACAATATGGACAAGCTAACTATTGGACACCTTACATTTCAAAATAATAAAATACCCGTATTTTTTCTTTTTTTGATTTGATTGTTTATACAAAAATTATTTAAACAAATTACAAAAAATTCGTATGGAAATAAACAAGAAAAAAATTTAAAATAAACTTTTTTCCTCAGACTTACTTTGTTGACACAATTTCTAATTGTTTATAAAACTATAGTGACAAAAGTGAGCCTTTGAGCAAAAAAGTCATTTTAAATTTTGTTTGTCTTAAATTGTTCCTGTCGTGGCTGGTCTAGACATGGACTTTAATGTGTTAAAGATACTTACTCTCACTAAAAATGAAATTATGCTGATTTCATTAGTGTACATACTTATTAAAAAAGAAATTATTGATGTTTTTTAAGATATTTAGAGCTGTATAATCTTTAAAATTCGTATTGTCTTTGTACTAGACATATATAATGAATTTTGGTTGAACAAAGTAATTGAAAAAACAGTTATTATATAATTTTAATTTATTTATATAAAATATTATTTACAATTCTAGTATTATTCTAAAGTTAACACAAATTGTTCATTTTACAACTTTTTAAGAATCTGGTGCCCAGAGCTTAAAAGTTCTGTCATAAGAACTTGACGCTATATATTTTCCATCACTAGATATATCAATAGACATTACCTTTCCATCATGTCCGGGTAATGTTTTTAATGGCTGCCAAGTATTATTTGACCATATTTTTGCAGTAGTATCGTAAGAAGCAGTCACTAAATATTGACCTTCTTCTTTTTGATATTTTACTTCAGAAATTAGATTTTTATGAGAAGGAATAGTATATATTATTGCTCTTTTTCTGAGATCCCAAATTTTACAAGTATTGTCTTCAGAGCCAGATGCTATGTGATAGCCATTAGGTGAAAAGTCAATACCAAATATTGATTTAAGATGACCTTCCATAAACATAATACATCTTCCAGTTCTGAGATCCCAGACTCTACCAAAAGAATCTTGTCCACCTGTTGCTACAACAGATCCATCAACTTGAAAACTCATACAATGAACAGGTCTTGTATGACCTTCTTGATGTAAAACTTCAGCTTGTTGTTCCAAGTCCCATAAACGCCAAGAAGAATCATAACAACATGTTCCTAGAAACCTGCCAGAGGGATGAAACGTAAGTCTTGATACTCTATAAGGCTCATGACCTTCAACTTCTGCTAAAGGTTTTTCACCTTTTCCACCACCCCAAAGTTTCACTGAACCATCACTACCACAGCTTGCTAATATACATGTTCTGGCAACATGTTCTTCAAATATATCTTCAGTAATAGTTGCCTTTGGATGAAACACAATACAACCAGCCATACATCCATGACCTTTAAGTGTACGTAATAATGTACAATCTGGCACAGACCACAGTTTACACAAGCCAGACCATGATGCTGTGGCAAGTATTTTTGAATTTGGACTAAATTGACAATAAGAAATTGGTCTTGTGTCACCAATCTGAGAACAGTAAATAGATAAGGCATGTAGCTTTTTTAACAGTTCTTGCCTTTTTGCTGTTTTTGTTGCTGCTGGAATATCAAGATCTTTTCTAGCTTTTTCCAGTCTCTGCTTAGCTCTTTTTATAGAATAAGCAGCAATCCACAATCTAGCTTTTCTCAAAGTGTCAGGTCCTTCATGGTACCAGGTTGATTCTGGATCTTTTTCTGGCTGTACAGACTTATCATCGTCATCTTTTTTTTTAATAGCATCTTCTCCCAGACTAGCCAGCAGCTCTCTAAGTCGATTTCTCCTGTCAGCTGGTCCTTCACCAAACAAGCAAATTGGCTCTCCTAATTGACGGAGATTTTTCTTGACTTCTGAGTCATCTGTAGAAACATTTATTTGCCTTGCCTTTTTGCGCCTCTCAAATTCTTCAAGTAGGGCTTGCCGATCCTTTGACATGTCTTCCTCCAGCTCCATATATTCATTTGACACATGGATATTGCCCAATAGGGTAGACGAGCTATGATTATCTTTGCCATCACCATTGGACTCGTTGCTGCCCAGCAAAAGCCGAGCTCGTTCCGGTTCGTCAAGAGACCCATAATGGATGGTTTTCTGCTTTTTCAAATATGGAACTTCTTCGTCGTCAGACATACTTAATAATGTAAACTATCAACAGACCAACAATAGTTAAATTAAACTCAAATATACTCGAGGTTTTCAAAAGGATATTTATTTTTTTTTAAATAAGCTTTTACCGGCTAAATAGTCGTCAGTGTAGTTGTGATGTATAACCTCAACATTCGTCTAATCAATAAAAGATGACTGAAATTCACTTATTCTCTTTTTTATTGACATAAGTTTAAGAGTCATGCAGTTTATAAATAATTAAAATTGACAAAATCAATTTATTAGATTCACAAACAGCTTAAAGTTATTTTATGACAACAATGTGTTCAGGATTGTTTTACAGGCACTCTTTCAGTATCACAACAACGCTCGTCTCATCTTTAAGGTTAGGTTAAGAATATCTAGCATATGCGTGCGCAACAGCTGCTGCTCGCATCTTTATAACCTCTCGCGGTCTCACGCTCAACTCTCAATTTAATGTTGCTTTCTACCTCATCGAAAAAAGACAAGTATATTATTTATTAAAAAGAATGGCTAACGAGACTGAAGAAGTACTGTCTGAAGAGCAAGAATTAATATTACAGCATAAAAAAGAGCGAAAAGAACTACAAGGTATTTTGTTTTGTTTACCCGAAACAATGTTGATACTTTTTTATACTTAATCAGGGCCTTTAAATCTATTATTATTTTAGCCAAAATTCAAATTTTGAAGAAATCCATTTGCAAAGGTGATAAAAAGAAAAAAAAAGAAATTACAGAAGAAATTGTTAAATTAGAATCTGAATTAGACAAAAAGCAAGATGAAGAATTGGCCCGGTTAAAAATGTCTCAAATGTGCATGAATAAGGTTGAAGATTCTGTTAACAAGACAATCACTGAAAATATTGACACTGAAAATGAAAAGTATTGTCAAGAAGAATCTAAATCTATTAGGATATCAAAAGCTCAGAAGAGAAGAGATAAGAAGGAAAATGCTGAGAGAGAACGAAACCAAAGAATAATTGAGCAAGAAGCTTTAAATGAATTTGGACAAAGAAATGTTGAAATTCAAGCCATAAAAAATATTCTTTTGAAAAGAAACTTGATGATACATGAAATACCCAGTGATGGACACTGGTACGTTTATTGTTATTTGACTTATATGTTTATCCATTAAGAATAAAAAAAAACCATTTATGAATTTCAAATAGTAGTGTTTTTAAAATTTATATTACTGTTTTAGCCTCTACAATGCTGTTGCACACCAGTTAAAATTATTAGGAGAATCACCAATTGATCACTGTGATCTTAGGAAAAAAACTGCCAGTTATTTAAGAGAAAATGTAGATAATTTTTTACCTTTTATTGAGAATACAGATTCAAATGAACTTTTAACTATTGAACAGTATGAAAAATATTGTGATAATGTAGCAGAAACAAGTACTTGGGGTGGAGCAGTAGAGGTATATTTTTACTAAAATATTAAAATCTGAATATTTTATAATATCTTTCAACAAACTCATAAAAAAAATTTCTATGCAGCTTCAAGTACTATCACGTGTTCTTAAGTGTCCCATTGAAGTCATCCAAGCTACAGGGGCTCCATATGAAGTTGGCACTGAATATGAACCGGCCAGGAAACTTATTTTAACTTATCATCGATATATGTATCAATTAGGAGCACATTACAATTCTGTGACAAAGTATATACCAAATACAGAAGACAGCTGATCTAACTGCCAAGTATTGCTTCAAAATGTTATTAGTCAAAACAATAATTGAAATTGTTGATCAGTTTTAATAACTATGGAGGCTGTACGGTTCATTAGATTAATTTATACATGATTTGTTTATAAATCATTTTGAAACAATTAATTTTTCACAAAGTATTACACTTTATTGGTGTTATAAGAGGTCTTATAAAATTTTTTAATGTACATTAATGAAAAATAATTTATTTTGAGATGTATTTTCAATTATAATTAAATATAAATATTAGTTGAAGTTTTAATTTTTCTTATTTGAAAAATTTATAACTGCATATTTTCTAATAAGTTATTTTTATTAAAATTTTAACAAAAATCTTTTTCCTTATATTTATAGAATTATTTTTCTGGGACGTGATTGCTGATTGCATTTTCCTCTGATCCTTCTTTGTTTTTGTTTGGATCATCTGGCTTCATGGCAGGGAAAAACAATACTTCCTAAAAAAGTACACATTGACATTAATTTATAAATTTATGAAAAATTTCTTTTACATGAAAAAAAATTCAATATTTGCCTTTATATTATTTGAGTCAGTGAGAAACATGGTTAATCTATCAATACCAATACCCCAACCAGCTGTTGGAGGTAATCCATATTCAAGAGCATTGCAGAAATTTTCATCAATCAATTGAGCCTCATCATCACCAGCTGCTTTATCTTTAGCTTGTTGTTCAAATCTAAATAAATGTTAATCATTAATTGAAATATTATTATGCTTGATCAGTTTTATCAAATATAAGCATTGTTTACCTTTGTCTTTGT
Organism: Anagyrus pseudococci; assembly: GCA_030522585.1. Lineage (NCBI taxonomy): Eukaryota > Metazoa > Arthropoda > Insecta > Hymenoptera > Encyrtidae > Anagyrus > Anagyrus pseudococci. The sequence goes on from JAPYYQ010000061.1 coordinate 88,857, forward strand.
ACAAAGGGATCGTTTAATTCGGTGTATGCATTGCACACTTCCTTTTTCATTACAAAAAGTTCAAATCGTTCTGTAAGACCTGCTTCAGAACGATGCCATTTAGCCAGGGGAGACATAATTTGTGGATGATCAAGAATAAATGTTGGATTAATACACTTTTCTTCTATAAAATCTCCAACAAGCTAAAATAATTGAAAAAATTTTCAGTATTTTGTAATAAAAAGTAAGTATCAATTGATTGTTACTAATTGAATATTCTTTACCTTATCTAATAACCTTGCAGTAGTCCTTGGTGGTGTGCACTCAACTTCATGTTTTATGCACAAGTCACTAAGAAATTTATTTGCTTCTGGAGTGTAAAACTCTGTGGGCTTAGGGAATTTAACATTTAATAACTCCTCTAATGTTTTTATCATTGAAACACGTTTAAATGGTGGAGTGAAGTCAATCTCTAAAGCCTCCCCTTCATCTCCATCTGGATGATATTTAATCTTATAAGAACCGTGTATCGTTTTTACCATTCCTGATAATAACTCTTCAGTAATAACCATAAGGTCATTGTAGTCTGCATAAGCCATGTAAAATTCGCATGTTGTGAACTCGGGATTGTGGGTCATATCGATACCTTCATTCCTAAATTGACGACCTATTTCATAAACTCGATCAATTCCGCCGACGACCAACATCTTCAAAACACAATTTAAAATTCGTTTTATAATAAATTGACGGAAACTATCATTAGTATCAAGAATAGCACAATAATTACCTTATGATACAATTCTGGAGCAATTCTCATGTATAGGTCCATGTTAAGATCGTTATGATGCGTCATGAAAGGTTTTGCGGTTGCTCCTCCAGGAATCATATTCATCATTGGAGTTTCTATTTCCAAAAATCCTAGGTTATCAAGGAATTTTCTTAAGTAAGAAATAATTTTAGCTCTTACATAGAATTTCTGTCTGACTTTGTCATTCATGATAAGATCTAGATATCTCTGCCTGAACCTAGTTTCCTACAAGAGTAATTATTGAGACATTTGTAAATTTCAAATTTGTAAATTCATTTTTACTTTTAATATATGTAATATATTTACCTTGTCTTTCAAACCGTAATGTAAATGTGGAAGCATATGTAAACAAGGACTAAGCAATTTTATACTTTTTGGCATGATTGAAAATTCTCCTTTTTTACTTTTGCAGGGAAAACCAGTAACACCAATAATATCACCACGACCAATTTTTTCAGTATCCTCAGTATATTTTTCTTCACCTTCGTAATACCTAGCATTAGCCATCACTTGGACTTTTACTCCTTCTCCTCTCAAATCATAAAATATAAGTTTAGCACCAGCTCGTCTGATAGAATGCACTCTACCAGCAATACTAGAAACTTCATTTTCTTTCATTTCACCATCATTAATTTTATCGTTGTATTTCTCAATAAAATCAGAAAGAGATATTGAGACATGAAACTTGTGTGGGTATGGATGATCTCCAGCAGCTTTGAGTTTTTCAACTGCTTGCCCTCTGAGTTTAAAATATTCCTAAAAATTATTTAAAAATTACAAAATAAATGTAATACTATGAATTTTACAAAACATTGCTATGAAAAATTAAAAAACTTTCCATTAACTTACATTAGGACTAATGTTTTCTTCAGATATTTCATTTTGGTTTCCTTTTGCTGCTACCCTCTGCTCCCTAGCTTCTTGTTCCTTGGCTTCTTTCTCTGCCCTTTTTTGCTCTGCTTTCTGTCTCCTCTTCAACTCACTGAAAATCAATTATTTTTTACTCAAACTGACAAAATAAAGGATGATAATACTCTTAAAAGGTACTAAAGTTTAATCTTCACTGATTATTTCCAAATGAAAGAGTAACAGAAATTGTGCAATACATTATCTCGGCCAGTTAAAAAAGTAATCAATTTTTTTTTTCAGCAAGCACAAATAACATCTACCATAAAAAAATGAGCATAATGGAACCTCTATCCAGGCACAAGAATCTATCCAAAAATAACTTGGTAAGCAAATCATCTTCCCAAAAACAAATCACATATCGCGAGCCAAGCCCTTTGTACCGTTGATTGATTGCAGCAAAGAAGTTGAAAACGCAGATTGACGCGCAAAACGTGCACGAAGAGCAAGAGAAAATTGAGGCGCGACAAGTGTAGACTGCTGGATTGTCTTACGCACGTTTTCAGGGGCTGGCAGATGGAAATTTGCCGCAATTGCCGTGAGCGCGGCTGGCGCGGAGCTGGAAAACTCCTCGGCAAGAAGAGATCGCCAGTCCTTAGGCATCTCAGCAAGAGGCCCGTCGCGCCTAACATCCCGCTCTCCTTGCGTCAGCGAAAAAGCAAGCGACCCAAGAGAGAAGAAGAGAGATAGAGAAAGAGCCTAGAAGCCGCAGCCAGGTTGTATAGGCATGGGAGCCGGAAGCCGATCCGCGAGCGCGCGCGGCTTTATTTTAGGTTATCTCTCGGCCAGATGATCCTCGGTTGGCGCTATTCAACCTGAGTTACTCACTTTTTCGACAGCTTCTCGGCCGGCGCCTCGTCAGCCATTCTCCTTGTCCTTATCAAATCTGGATCCGAAACTCGATGACTTTCCCGGCTACGGGCCCTCTAGCCTCTCTCTTAGCTTCTCACGTGTATTATCTACTGCAGCCTGGGCGCGAGTCGAAAGAGCGCCACATGGACTGCGCTGCGGCGAAGCGCGCCTCTGAAATAAAAACGACGACGCGTCACTCTCGCGCGCTTCTACGAGAGCGAAAAGGTGTGCAGGCAGAGAAAGAGCAGCGCGCGCCTTTTACCTAACTCCCCCGCTGAGCTGGAATTCTCGCTTCATTGTATATTTGGAAGCTGGGACAGTCTCGAGTCTAGCTGTAAATAAGGTAGGCGCATCTTTTCCGCTTGCCTTTTTCCCTCGTTTTTCCCCCGGCCGCGTCTCTCTCTCGTTAAAAGCGCATTGACGGTAGATAGGAAATCAAGTATAGGTGTTACATACCAATGAACATTTTAATCTATCGAAGCTCTGTATACTTTTATTTTTATATATAATAACACAAGAATAATGTACAAATAGACACACGCTTATAATATCACCAATTAAACTTAAAATCGTTAGCGTTAAAAGTATAATCGTCGTAATTTCTTACTACTTTTTTTTATTCGCCTGCTGCTGCTTCCAGAACTCCTGCCGCGACTTTAAGAAATTAATGCCCTCCTCAGCGTGTACGATAATGTGCCTCGCTGACTCCTGGTGGGCCGCCTTCACGTCTGCAAATCAAACAATATCCTTTAAAATTCCTTTTCTAGAGAATATCTTTATTTTTTTCAAATTAAATTCATGCTATTCAAATCAATTTTTCCGTCCATTCTACAAATACACATAGTAACGCGTGAGAAAGAGAGAGAGAGAGAGAAAGCCGTGTATATATACATCGTCTGAAATTCAAGCTGCATATCGTCGTAAAGCTCGTCGAGCTCCTTCTTGATGAGCCTCTCGCCGTCGCGCCGCGGACAGAGTAACTTCATGATGCCGATCCTGTAGATGACAGTCCTCATCCTGGGCTTGACGATGTCCCAGCTGAGCTGGCGGTCGGCCAGCAGCTCGCGCGCGAGCTCGTAGAAGCCGACGACGTTGCGGAGCATCCGGTGGGTCTTGTAGAACGGGCAGAATCGATCGTGCCCGGCAAAGCCGTTCTGCTGGAGGAAGTCGTCGACGAGGAGGGCCGCCGCGTCGAGGACGAGCTTGTCCGGCTCGCCGAGCGAGGCCCGCCCGATCAGCTGGACGAGCTCGTTGATCTCCTGCTGGCGGCGCAGCAGCTCCAGAGCCCTCGAGCGCAGCTCGATGAAGCCGGGGAAGCGGCTCCGGTAGTAGTCGGCTGGAGAGCAGGTTAGACGGGGCTGCTGTACTCTGCGTTACGGCTGAAGCGGGCTGTGATAGGGCTCTCTCTCTCTCACCGAGGCCGTCGAGGCAGCGGCTGTAGCTCGAGAGCCAGTCGACGGCCGGGTAGTGCTTGCGCTCGGCGAGCCGGCGGTCGAGGTGCCAGACCGCCTGGACGAGGCGGAGGCTCGCCGCGGCGACGGGCTCGGAGAGCTCGCCGGCCGGCGGGGAGATGGCCCCGACGAGGCTGAGCGAGCCCTCGCGCCGGGGCTGGCCGAGGCAGCTCACCCGGCCGGCCCGCTCGTAGAAGCCGGCGAGCCGGCTGGGCAGGTGCGCCGGGTAGCCGGCCTCGGCGGGCATCTCCCCGAGGCGGGCCCCGATCTCCCGGAGGGCCTCAGCCCAGCGGGAGGTCGAGTCCGCGAGCAGGGCCACCTGGTAGCCCTGGTCCCGGAAGTACTCGGCGATGCTCGCCCCGGTGTAGACCGAGGCCTCGCGGCCCGCGACCGGCATGTTCGAGGCGTTCGCCACGAGGACCGTCCGGCCGATCACCGGCTCCGGGCCTCCTCCGTGCCGCTGCAGCACGAGCAGCTCGTTGAAGTCGCGCAGGAGCTCGGCCGCCTCGTTGCCCCGCTCGCCGCAGCCGACGTACACCACGACCTCCGAGTTGGAGTGCTTCGCGAGGGCCTGCCCGATCGCGGTCTTGCCGCAGCCGAAGCCCCCGGGCAGGGCGGTGCTCGCCCCCTGGCCCACCGGGAACAGCCCGTCGAGGACGCGCTGCCCGGTGAGGAGGGGCCGCACCGGGGCCAGCCGCTCGGCGACCGGCCGCGGCTCCCGCACCGGCCACTGCTGGAGCATCCTCACCTCGACGGGCTCCTCCTCCTCCTCCAGCTCGGCGACGGCCTCGGTGATGCTGTAGTCGCCCGCTGGTGCAAGGTACCTCAGCTAGGAAAGCCACTTTGCATTTCTCCTCCGTATCCCTCGAGCAGCCTGTCGCGCGCGCACACCTTTCCCCGCATTTTCGGCGGCAGCATTATCCGATGGCGCAGCAGCTTGTTCTCGTACACCTGGCCGATCACGTCCCCGGGATTCAAGTAGCTCCCACTGGCGAGCTTGAGCGGCTTGAACTCCCAGAGGCTAGTCCTGGACAAGGCGGCAGGCCCGAGGCCTTTCGGCAGGTAGACCGAGCGGCTGCTCTGCTGGATCTCGCGCAGCGGCCGCTGGATGCCGTCGTAAATCCCGCCCAGGAGACCCGGCCCGAGCTCGATCGAGAGCGGCCGGCCAGTGCGCAGGACCGGCTCGCCGACCGTCAGTCCGCTCGTGTCCTCGTACACCTGCAGACCGGCATCGAGGAGGAGAGACGCTCTCGGTGCTCCGTTGCAGCTAAATGCTTATACCTGCAAGGTCGCGTCGTCGCCGTCGAGCCTGATTACCTCGGCGAGGAGCTGCTCGTGGCCGACCCTGACGACCTCGTACATCGCGCTGCCGCACATTCTGCTGGCCACGACCACCGGCCCCGACACCGCGTGCACGTATCCGTAATCCGACTCGCTGAGACAATCGGCGTTCCCGAGCTTTATGCCACTTCGCTTCTCCTTTCCTTTCGGCATTACGTACATTTATCCTCTCTATTTTTTCACTCGCATGCCGATCGATCGTTTTCGATCACTCCTAAATTCCTTTTTATTTTCTAGGTTATCACTTTTGTTTGTTGTACCGAGCGCGCTTCTTTTATTTCACTTCGTCACCTCGCAGCGTTCTCAATCGAGCACGTTATACAAATGCACATTCATTTGCTCTTCATCTTTACTGACGTATAACTGGTACAAATCTCAACGCAAAACTCACCCGGCCGTTTAAGAAGATTCTGCAGATATCGCTTGTCGGCATTCAACTGGCGAAGCAAATGAAGTTCCTGGCCTGCTGCAGCTCGAGATCGCCGCCTCTTGACCGACGAGTTCGAGCTGGGCAGCTTGGACTTGGCCATCAAAGACGAGCCGTCCGAGTTCAACACAGCCGCGGTACCTTTGCTCCGAGCCGAAGCCATGTCGTCCGGGCTGACCTTAGCTGGCAGTGGTACCGGAGTATCTGCGATACACAAACAGACACATCAACATAAATCGTCCAAGTAGATGTTACATATAACATAGACATACCAGCGAGTATGTTCTGAATGGCCTCCTTGGCCTTCTGGACGCCGAGGCGAAACTGATCGAACTCCGGGCGTATCTTCATGCCCCGGTAGTAGAATACCAGGCTCAGCTCGAAATCACCGAGATGATAAAGCGCCTCGGCCTTGGCGTATAGCGCCCGGGCGCTCTGGGGCTCCTTCACCCGGCCGCGGAGCGCCGCTTCCGCGTCCTCGAGCGCGCGCTGCGGCTCGCCCAGTAGGAGGTGACATTTGCTACGGGCTATCAGCGCCTTACGGTCGTTTGGGCTCAACTCCAATGCCTGTTCGTTTTGAATTTTTCTCTCTGTTTTATTTCAACATAATTTGGTGTGCATAAAGTGCATAGCTAAAATTAGTCTCTAAAGAAGAGTGATGTTTACTCGGCATGCACGATGCTTGGATATGATTTAAGCTCCGCTTTTTATTTAATGGTAAGATCATGAATTTTCATTAGCTATATAGAGATATAAGTATCCGAAGAGCTTGGAAGACGATTGAACCTCGTTAAAAAAAAAAAAAAAGATGATATTTGTGATCGACCTTATTGATGCAGTTGATGGCAACGGCGACATTGCCGCAGCGCAGCTCGCGGGTGCCCAAGGCGAGCATCGAGCCGGGCTCGGCCTCCTCGGGTATCTGCAGGGCCTTGCTGCGGTCCTGCTTGCGCTTGAGCTTGAGCGACTGCTTGATGTCGCGGCTGCCCATGTTGACGGCCGCCGCCCTGTCCTTGTCGGTGTAGACCTCCTCCTGGCGGTGTGCCTCGCTCCTCGGTCTGCGCCGCTTGCGCGACTTCTGCAGCTTCATCTCCTCCTGGAGGATCTCCTGGACGCTCTTGCCGCTGGCGCGAGGAGCCTGCACCGAGGAGCGCGGCCGCGAGCTCGCCCGCCGAGAGTCGAGCAGCGGCTCCTGAAAGGCCAGCTGCTTCGTCGGCCCTGCCGACGACTCCTTCCTTATACGGGGAATGGGAGTGTGCGTGTCAGAGGGACGATCAAATCTCGGGGCTGTATTAGAGCTCTCTACCTGCGCGCACGGCGCTCCTCCGCGGAACTAGCTTGGCCCCGGGACTCACCGGCGTCGTCCAGGCCGATGCGCACGAAGCTCTGGAGAAAGTCGTTGTCCTGGAGGGTAGGTCTTAAGATGTCCGTGAAAAGCTGCACCACGGGCACGGAACTCCCGGATTTTGGCTCCGGATCGGCCTTCGTCCCGGATTCGCTCATTGTCGGCACAACGCGATATCGACTGTAGCTTACAGCGAACTTTTCTTTCGTTTTTTTTTTGAGGGGGGGGGGTATTAGTTATTCGTTGGGCTTCATGATACGTACTTCATTATATTAATAGAATTTACTTGAAAATACAATAAAGTAAAAATTGACAGATTAGGAAATTTTGAACAAACCCCAAGTTGAATAAGCTTATCGTTATTTATATTTTATACGATCGTTAATTGTCCGACGGGTATAAACAAAGACACTGTTCAAATAAATAAAAAAGGGCAAGTACATTAGAAACTAATTTTGTTCAAGCTTACTGGAGAGAGCTTGAACACAGACGAATAAGCAAAAGGGACACTTGGTATGCGGGGCGTAAAGCTTAAGTGTGGATATCGACACCTTCCTCACTGGACTCTCTTGTGTTTCCTTAGAAACAGTCAACAATGCCGTCGCACGTGCCACCTCACGGCGCGGCACCTTTAGTTTCACACTTTCAAATTCAAAAGTCTCTCCAAGCTCATTGACATATAGCTCGACGGGTAATTCGATCTAGCGAGCTTAAATCATGTTTTTGTCAAACTAGAGTTCGTATGGGTTTTGTGAAGTCAAGCGCAGACTTAACTAGGGTGCTAGTAATTATATAGAAAGATGTAATTGTGTTATAATGCAATTATAAATATAATCTAGTTAAAATAATTGTCGATTGGCGTCAATCGTATTTTATCGTATTAAAATGTTTTAATATTGGTATCGCTTAAATCTCAGGTTGTCGTTTATAAATGCAAATAATATATTAGGTCTAGAGTTTAAATAATAAAATATCGTTACGTGCCACTAATAAAAAATAAAGTGCGTTCGTGTAAATTCGTGCATCTGCAATCTATTCTAAAACTTGATTTACACAGCAATTAGCGGGTCATTTTGCGTGCTGTAAAAAGAGAGATTATTAAAATTCAATAAAACCTTGGTGTACAGTATCAGAGCCTTGTCGTAAATGCCGCTGCTCAGGTGGCCAGTGGCTTCATCAACAAGTATTTTCGTTTCAACTTCCACGGACTTCAAATTGCTCTTCTTCGTACCCTTTGACTTGCTCTTTTTTGAGTTAACCATGTCCTTAAAAAAAAAAAAACATAAAGTTCATAGATTTAAGAATCAAAGCACAGTCTCAACACCCATAATTAAACTAGCTAAAATTCTTTCATTCTATTCAACTTGCAAAATCGAGCATCGCGGTATTCAAACAAACATCTCTCATCTATTCAGCAAATAATCCATAACCATCCACTTACCTATCAACGATTCAGCAGCGGGCATCAATCGACCATCGCCTCAGCTATCGAATGAAACCCCACAAAACCGCGTTCTCTCAGCAAATGATCGCAATCACCCCGTGACCATCACACACCAATTCATTCGGTCATCGCGAAGCTCGTGTATATTGCGCGCGTTGTGCCCGCGAACAGCACGAGCCTCAATTACACAAGCGGAATCGCAGCGGCGGAAAAAAAGAGCTCCCCGTGATGCTTGCCAGCGGAAATATGCGCCAGCGCAACGGCTGTGTGTCCTCAAAGCCCCGGCGCTCGTCTCATATATACCTCCAGCCGCTCTGTCATCGGCTGTACGCGATAGACCAACCCACCGTCGTGGATGAGTCGCGAATTGCGTGTCTCTCTCTCTCTCTCTCTCTCTCTCTCAGCTTACGTGTATATACAGTTCCGTGCAGCTTGACGACGTCCCGGCTATCCGGGGAATCGCGTGATGTCGAGGCTCTCTTCGCTAAGTACAGGAAATTAGGCTGCATTTAGGGCGAGCGCAGGGGGGGACTTATTAGTAGCTCTTTAAGGAAATGATGATTTTTTAACGGATTTTTTTAAAAGGAATCGTTGATCGAATTGTGGGATATTATTGCGGGAGTTGAAGGAGGGTGGGTAATAGGGGAGATCGTTTAATTTCGCATGATTATTAATCGATCGAATAGAGAGGGCCGCTCGTAAGAAGAGAGGAGACGCAATTATTGCGCTCGCGTGACCCTCGGCTCTTAAGTGTACACGTTCGGACGAAAAAAAAAGGTAGCAAGAGACACACGACTTGGTGTATAGGTATACATAATAGGGGGACTCGAGTTACATCGGCTCGCCTCATCGCCTTCGGTCACGTCAAGCTTTTTCGCGTTTGTAATACACTGTTTGCGAGTGAAAAGAAAAAAAAATAAAGAAATTGTTGATATGGGTACACGTTTTTAGTATATGCGGGGCTTCGGCAAAATTGCTTATTGATTCGACGGATCGGCGGAATTAAAGCGGAGGTTGTAGAAACAACGTTGTTTGGCATTAGAAATAAAAGTGGTCAAAGGGGGTTGTTTGACTTTGATTTGATCAAGTGTTGTAACATTGTAAAAGCGCGATTGCATCGGATATATTTCGAAAATGAATAAGAACATCCGCGTGTCGGGGTCTCGATGACGAGCGACAATTGGATGAAACAACGTCGGATCGGAAGTTCAAACTTCAAGCCGGCAGTCGGCCGGGTCATTGGCCAGCTCGAGCGGCGCGATAGCCAATGGTTAAAAGACGCGGCAAAACGATCGCTCGGAGAGTCTATACACCGCCAAATGCACGAGCGTACAGATGTATATATAAAATGATCGCGAAAAAGACATATTCCGGTTCCAGCTGGTCGGGGGGAGGAGGGTCGGTGTTGCGTATAGAGATATATCGATGAATGCGGGCCGACAGTCAGTTCCCGACTGGCAAAAACGTCTGACGGCGCGCCCGCGTCCGCGTCGATAAAAAGCTCTCTCTTGCGCTTTCGAGGATCTGACCGTCCTTGATTAAAAAAAAAAAAGGGGGGCTGATATTTACCGGCGTAAATCGGAGAGCAGAGTGCGCGCGTCGTCTGCATCTCTTCGCGGCTCTCATATATCGTTATAAGCCGCTTATTTAAGCGGGCGCTTCACTCTCCCCTCCCCCTGGCTCTGATCACTCCCCCCTCGCCCCCGCCGCTACACGAATATACATCAGCAGCAGATCATCGGCTGCCCCGGAAGTGTCCCTGCCAACGCCGCTTCAACTTCGGACATTTTGAAAATTTTCAATTTGGGATAACTATATCGACCGTTGAAACCATCTCCTCCGCCCCTCTCCCCCACCTGGACGCACACATGAATTTAACGAGGAAGGAATCGTGTTTGCTCAAGTCGCAAGGTACACCTCGATTTTTCACGATTTTCATCGCTTTCGACTTTGTGCGTCCAACGGATGTCTTCGAGGAGGAAAGTCCAACCCGTGTCTCTTTGCGGTGACATAAGTTCAAGAGGGGTTATCTTGCCTTGGTCTTGGTCGTTTGAAAAATTATTATACAGTTTTGTTTTGTTATTTTTTTTTCCTTTCTTTTTTTTTTTAATATCAACGTCGAAATTTATCTAGAATTACGTATCTTATAATTGCCGGACGCGAGAGGCTTACCAAACTTTTCGAGGCTTGTTACCCTATCTCACTTACATAATTGAGCGTTAAAAACAAGCGAATATTTCATGAAACGGTTTAATTTGAACGTATAGGATAGAGGTGTAGCGAGCTGGAGTCGTGTTAAAAATGCAAGCGAACAAACAGGTGAATAAAATATAAACGTTGATTTATTTAGGATCGAGCTAAGCGCCCCGGAGACGAGACTGCTGCGTGCTACCAGCGTAACCAACAACTCTAGTCAAGCGAAAGACGGATCATCGGGGCGCGCGAACGAGCTGAAGAGAAAAACCGCGCGCAGATACATATTAGCAGGTGACACCTCGCGGCACTACGAAGAAATCCCCGTGTGGCGCGTCGGGCGTCGGCGCGAAGAAGAACCGAGGGAGAGAGAGAGAGAGAGCGAGGAAGAGAATCAACTCGGAGCAAGAGAGAAAAGGAGATAGAGAGACTGTAAACGTATGAGAAGGGCGCACAGGGGTGAGGGACGTGTATCGAAAAGATCATCGCTGGCACAGCAGGCAGTGGTGGCGGCGCGCAGCATCAGCATCATCGGAGCAAAGCATAGCGGCGGCGGTGCGTGGACTTCGATCAGAGGGAGAGAGAGAGATAGCAAAGGAAGAATTTAGAATTCGACGACTGAGCCTGCGTCCGCGCGTTCGAGCCTTCCGTGCGATCCCTCTGTCCGTCCCCCTCCGCCTGTCCGCGCCCCTCTCTCTCTCTCGCTCTCCGTGTCCGCGACGAGGAGGAGAGTGTCGTCGGTGCGCGCGTGGCCCCTGCAGCAGTGACTACTCCGGCGAGCTAGTCAGCTTCCGCGCGCGCGCGCTGCTCTCTCTCCTCCGCACGCACGTACAGACAGAGGCACGAGAGAAGGCGCGAGACTACTCGCGGCGCCCGCAGCGGCAACAGAGCCACGACGAGGACGAGGACAAATCTATCCCCGGAGTACTGCCCAGCACGAGAATGGCCGCTGATCTAGAGCAGTTCCAGCAGCTGCTCAACACCCTCCTCAGCACGGACAACGACGTCCGCACGCAGGCTGAGGTACGTACGCGCTCGTCGAGCGACCAAGCGCGCACACGCACGTTGCGCGCGCTTATCCCGCTGAGAGGTTAGGCGGCCGCCAATCCGAGCCACAACTCGACGAGCAGGCCCTTCGCGCGAGCCCGGGATTCCCTCCCGGAGCACACCTCCTTCAAGACTCCGCGTCTTCCCGGACTTCCCCAATCGAGAACGTGTGCGGCTACGCGACCGACGGCCACTGTGCGCCCGAGCAAAATGGTGGTGGCGGAAAAGTGAGCTTTAGCAGCTCGTGGCGTGGCCTCCCCCCCGGGGAACGTTCATTATCAGCACACCGGTCTTTCGCACCACCGGCTGCCTCTCGGTCTCTTGGTGGCCTACCGGGGGACTGTTGAGGCCACAGCTGCAGCAGGAGGCGAGGGGGTCGGCGAGGAACGGGCTGCCAGGGAAAGGGAGAGCTGCTGCAGGGAGGCGCGGGCGGGCAAATATTTGGCAGAGGCTCCGGCATATCGCGCCAGCTGGGCTTTCCCACGGGCTTCCCGAGCGCCAGGTGCGCCTGTGCATCGGGGGGGTTGCGCGTGACGCACCCCGCCGCTCTCTACCTCCCTTGCAATGCTCGAGACCGCGCGCGCGCGCTTATAGCTCGCGAGTCGCGCGGGCCACCGGAGCGCGCTGCTCCGACTTTTCGGGTGTACGTTCCGCCACGCGCTCGCCGCTACACATAACCTCAAAATGCCCCCAAAGCGTGTGTCGCGCCTTCTTCAAACGACTTGGCCCTGCTTCTTCTTCTTTCTTTCTCCCCCTCTCCGTTGATCGCTCGCTTGCTCTGTCTCGCTTCCTTCACTCGCCTCTCTCTCTCTGCCTCGGCTCATTCTCGACCTCTTTCTTCCGCTCAATTGCTCCGTTTTTTTTTCTTTTCCATGCCTAGCCATCTACGATAGGATTAGACGAGCGACAGCGTCTTTTTTATCCAGCTCCGAACTTAAATTTTTTTCCCCCTTGATGGCGGAGCTCTCAACCTCTGGCCATCGTTCAGGGGTCTCCCGGGAAAAGCCACCAGAAAAAGAAAGAGAGAGAAGGTGTGTGTGTGCGAGAGAGACGGCTCGTGCATTTTTAATAACGTTAGACTGGCGGGCACGTAACGCACGGCACATGACGTGCAATAATTTAGCAGCACCTCCGGACGCGTGGGCGTAAGACAGCCGTCTCCGGTGTGTTCGCTTTGTCTAAGAGCATGAATTCTGGGCCAGCCGATTTTCCCTCGAAAATGAAATCTCGCGTGTTCCATCTCTCTCCCTCTTTCTAGACCTCCACCTTCGCGTCAGGGATAGTAATTTTTTTACTTTAATTGGACAATTGCATGTGTCGGAGCATGAGTCACCGCCTCTCGCTCTCGATCCGTCTGACCAACGACCGAGAGGCGCCGGCTGGAAAAACGTGCTTTTTCCACGACTTTGTTGTTTTGTCACGGCGGTTGTCCTTCTCGTGTACCGTTCGACGTGTCTCTTATCGATTTCGAGAGAAATATATCGCTCTGTCGGTTTTAATTATATTTTCATGTTCGTTTTTGCGTTATTGTTAGCTCGCGGATACTCGACATTACCTGAATCGTTAGGTACAGAGCATATGCTGTAAAATTTTTTTTTAAATTTAACTATTTTTTCTAATGTAATTTCAAAAGGGGTTGTTTTCCTATTTTCTTATCTACCAAAAATAGATTATTGTAAAATTATTTATAAATTAATTTTATAAAACGATGTGAAGCAGAGCAAAAATTTAGTAGTTAGTCACATAATTGATAAGAGCACTTTGATAAAGCAGTCAAAAAAATGTTCAATGTATTTATAAATCTCAATATTAAGATAAATTATGACCTAATATCTTTAATGAAATTTGGTAATACTGGAGTGTAAAAGTTTTTGTTCGCTTGACATCTACAACATATAATAATTAGTTATAATTAAAAATTATAAAAATATTTCTGAAAACTTACCAATACATTTTTATTATAGGAGGTATACAAAAATTTACCAGTGGATAGTAAAGTCCAATTACTTTTACGATTCTTATGTGACACATCATTAAATGAAGACCTACGAAATATGGCAGCAGTTCTTCTGCGCAGATTATTTTCTTCAGAATTCATGGAGTTTTATCCAAAGGTACAATCACTATTAATAAAATCAGTATTGATATTTTTAAATTTATTTTTATAAGTAAAGTTCAACATTTTATATATTTTAGATTCCACCTGAAGGACAAGCTCAGTTAAAGGAACAAATTTTACTGGCAGTTCAAAATGAACAATCATCTAGAATTAGACGAAGAATTTGTGAAGTTGCTGCTGAAGTTGCTAGAAATTTAATTGATGATGATGGTAATAATCAATGGCCTGAGTTCCTTCAGTTCCTATTCCAATGTGCAAATGGCCCAGTCCCAGGTCTTAAGGAAAGTGCTCTTCGCATGTTTACGTAAGTTTACAATAATAGAATTATTTAAATATTATGAAATTTTTTTTAATTACTAAATAAAATTTCAGATGTGTCCCTGGTGTATTTGGTAATCAACAACCAAATTACCTAGACTTGATAAAACAAATGTTGCAGTTGTCTGTTAGTGACACATCCAATTATGAAGTAAGTTAAACTTATTTTATTATTTTTTGGAGAAAGATACGCTATTATGATTATTTATCACAGTATGCCATAAATTCTCCAAAAATTAATAGCTTTCTGATGACTGTAATTTGTGAAGTATTAATTTGCAGACAGATACGGAGCTTACAGTTTTTAAATTAATTCATTTATTGAATCATCAAATGTATTAAATGTTAAATTTTATTTTTAAGGTTCAATTTCAAGCAGTTAGAGCAATTGGTGCTTTTATCATGCTTCATGAAAAGGAAACCAATATTCAAAAGCACTTCTCAGAGCTTTTACCATCATTGGTGCATGTGACAGCTCAATCAATAGAAAAGCAAGAAGATGATGCTTTGCTTAAAGTATTAATTGACTTAGCAGAGTCTACTCCTAGATTTCTTAGACCTCAGCTTGAAAATATCATGGAAATGTGCATGAAAGTTTTCTCCAATGAAGAAATGGAAGACTCCTGGAGGCAGTTGGCTCTTGAAGTTATTGTAACTCTTGCTGAAACAGCTCCAGCTATGGTTCGCAAAGTTGGAGGAAAATATATTTCTGCTTTAGTGCCATTAGTTTTAAAAATGATGACGGATCTAGAAGAGGATGAAGAATGGAGTTTCTCGGATGAAATTATTGAAGAAGATAACGATACTAACAACGTTGTAGCTGAGAGTGCTCTTGATCGATTGGCGTGCGGCCTTGGTGGTAAAACCATGCTTCCGCAAATTGTCCAAAATATTCCGACCATGCTTAGCAGTCCAGATTGGAAGTACAGGTACATTTATCAATTTTGTTCATATTCTTAAATTATTATTACAGTGTTGGAATAATATTTCAAATTTTTATTTTAGACATGCTGCTCTCATGGCTATATCTGCTGTTGGTGAAGGATGTCATAAACAGATGGAACAGATATTGCCACAAATAATGGATGGAATCATGCAATATTTACAAGATCCAGTAAGCATTTTTTGAAATTTATTTATTTATTTATTTTTTTTTTTTTTTTTTTTTTTTTTTTTTTTTTTATTAAAATTTTTCAAGGATGCCACAGGCCGAGTCAGCAGTCATTTCATTCACAGAATATGAAGGCGTTACGTTTGTGGCAGATTAATTCCATTGAATGGTCTTAATTCTATATTGTCGTATTGACAATGAGATGACAGTTCATTCAATGGTTGTTTCTGAGAGTTGACTGTTGCTAAAATGCAGCAGTCTTAGTATTGAAACATACATTTTTTAATCAAATATTTACATTTATGTATATAACTATATAAGTAATTGTAATAACACAATGATCTTTTAATTTTAGCACCCTAGAGTAAGGTATGCAGCTTGTAATGCAGTTGGTCAAATGTCTACTGACTTTGCTCCAACATTTGAGAAAAAATTCCATGATGTTGTAATTCCTGGTTTGCTACTTGTCTTGGACGATAATGCAAATCCCCGCGTTCAAGCGCATGCTGGAGCAGCTCTTGTTAACTTCAGCGAAGACTGTGCCAAAAACACCCTAATGCCATACTTAGATGGAATCATGGGCAAACTTGAATCTATTTTGACAGCTAAGTTCAATGAACTAGTAGCAAAAGGCACAAAATTAGTTTTAGAGCAGGTCTGTATTATAAATTTATATTTGCAATATCAAATAACAACTTCTTTATTAATATTGAAAAAAATTTATTTGGTAGGTTGTCACAACGATTGCAAGCGTTGCCGACACTTGTGAAGAACAGTTTGAAAAGTATTACGATAGATTGATGCCTTGTCTGAAGTATATTATCAAAAATGCGACTAAGCCAGAGCATAAATTATTACGCGGCAAGACCATCGAATGTGTGAGTCTTATCGGTTTAGCCGTTGGACGTGATAAGGTAAATAGCTGACGTGTTATGATATAAGTTATTTTTAAATTTAAACAATTTTTGTGTAATTAAATTTTTTTTTTTTAATAGTTTATACAAGACGCAAATGAAGTTATGGATTTACTTCTCAAGACACACACAGATTTACCAGAAGATGATCCCCAACTTAGCTATTTAATTTCTGCCTGGGCTCGACTCTGCAAAATTCTTGGTAAGAAAAATAAATTTTTAAAATTTTAATTTTTAAGTTTTCAAATACATTATTTTATATTTTGTTTTTTGTTTTTTAGGAAAACAATTTGAACAATATTTACCATTGGTTATGGGTACTGTAATGCAGACAGCAGCTATGAAACCAGAAGTTGCACTACTGGATAACGAAGACATGGAGGATGTAGAGGGTGACGTTGATTGGCAGTTTGTGTCGCTTGGTGAACAACAAAATTTCGGCATAAAGACCGCGGGTCTTGAAGATAAGGCATCCGCTTGCGAGATGCTCGTGTGTTATGCTCGTGAATTGAAAGAAGGTTTTGCCGATTATGCCGAAGAAGTTGTGCGACTGATGGTGCCAATGCTAAAATTTTATTTCCATGATGGTGTCAGAACAGCAGCAGCTGAAAGTTTACCCTGCTTACTAAACTGTGCAAAAATCAAAGGTAAAAATTTTGTTATAAACAATTATTTTTAAATTAAGAATAATTTTTTTTATTGAATACCACAGAAAGTCAACAATCAAATTACATTTTTAGAATTTGATAGTGTTACATCTGTGGTAGAATAATTGGTGAATTAATCTTTTCTTTTTGTTGTTTTAATAAATTGATTCTTGATTTTTCCACTGAAGGTTCCTGAGAGTTGACAGTATTACATTATTTTACTGTCATAGTTTTGGAGCTCACATTCAATTATGACCTTTTATAATTATATTTTAAATAATAATTTAAAGTATAATTAAAATAAGTACTAACTTACAAAATTTAATAAAAATAATTTTTTCAGGACCTTTATATTTAGATGGCATGTGGGAATACATCTGCCCAGAACTTCTGAAAGCTATAGATACAGAACCAGAACCTGATGTATTGATGGAACTGCTGTATTCTTTAGCAAAATGTATTGAGACTTTAGGCGCTGGATGCCTCAACCCGCAATCAATGGCTGAATTATTACGCATTCTTGACAAACTTCTCAACGAACACTTTGAAAAGGCTGTAGCTCGATTAGAGAAACGAAAAGACGAAGATTATGATGATGTAAGAAAATAAAAGATTTGATTGTTTTTATTTCAAGCTATTTACGGACATGTTATCTTATATGTATAAATTTAATTTGCAGGTTGTTGAAGAACAACTGGCCGATGAAGATAATGAAGACTTATACACATTAAGCAAAATTACTGATATTTTCCATGCACTCTTTATTACTTACAAATCTACTTTCTTCCCATACTTCGATCAAATTGTCGGCCATTTTGTTAAACTTTTGGCTCCGGACCGTTCATGGTCGGATCATCAGTGGGCTCTTTGCGTCTTTGACGATGTGATCGAGTACGGAGGTCCCGAGTGTTTGAAATATCAGGACTTTTTCCTCGGCCCAATGATTCAATATATTTCGGATAAATCTGCAGAAGTCAGACAAGCTGCAGCCTATGGTTGCGGTGTCTTAGGTCAGTTTGGTGGTGAGGCTTTTGCACAAGCTTGTGCCGAAGCTATACCCAGATTGATGGAAGTAATCAATGATCCAGAGTCGAGATCACCAGAAAATGTTAACCCAACAGAAAATGCTATTTCGGCAGTGACAAAAATACTTAAATACAATAACAAAGCCATCAATGTTGACGAAATTCTTCCTCATTGGTAAGTATTTCAATATTTTGTCGTTATATTGTATAAATTAAGCAAACTAAACTATTTTGTAAATTATAGGTTGAACTGGCTACCAATAGTGGAAGAAGAAGACGAAGCTCCACATGTTTACGGATATCTATGTGATTTGATAGAAGCTAATCATCCCATAGTTTTAGGTCCAAATAATTCAAATTTGCAAAAGTTAATATCATTTTTTGCCGAAGCTCTTAATAAAGACGTTATACCTTCCGAAGATCCCGTTATGCCAAGGATACTCAGTATCGTTAGACAAGTTCAGGTAATAAGATTTTTATATTTTTATCGAGTAAAAAAGCTTGTTTTTATTATCATTTCTATTTCTGTATCTATTCTTTCGTTTTTCCAGAACAACGAGGCAATGTTTCAAGCATGCATATCCGTCTTAACGCCAGAACAACAACATGCACTTCATGAAGCTCTCAGCGCGCAGCCCGCAAATTAAAATTTTTGCTAATTAAAGAACACGATTTTCAACGTCATAAATTGAAAAGAGATACAAAATTATCTGCGTTTTTTTCCGAATTTCAGTATCTGGAAAAATCATTAATGCAGCATAGGTAATGAGAACTGTACCTACCCACGAGAAGAATTTTACGCCTCACGTAAAGCCTAAGTACTAGCAATCAGAGGGAAAAATGACATGGGTGTAATTGTCTGTTTTGCTTGTTACTGTTGTTGTTGAGTAAATAATTTTCTTTTCTATGTGGCAAAGATTTGCTCTTACAACACTTAAACTTGTCACATAAGCAGAAAAATCAGAAATTCACCATTATTTCGTAAAAAGAAAAATTTATATTCTGTATGGAATCAAAATTTTTGTTTACCTTTTACGAATAAGTTCGCAATGACGAAATGACTATTTTTGTAATATGCGTTATAAAATTTTAATTTTCTAAAGAGTCGTTATTTTTTATATAAAAATCGTGGAAGAAAACAATAAAATAAAAAAATTGGAAATCATTTTTATAGATTGTGTATTGCAGGCTTAGTCAAATCCAATGTTTTGTAAATTATTTATGATTTATAATACATATATATATTGTAGAAATCAATTTATTTTCATGTCGTAAAACTGCTTTTTTATAAGATACAATTTTACGGGTATTTTTCGTCAGTGCGTGCTTATCGATTTTTTGCACGTATGAAAAAAAGGAAACTCGCATATACATTTGCTGACTCAATTGTAATTGCCTTCGTGAAAATGAATCAAGTGGCGAGAAAGTGAAATAGACTGGAAACCACCAACTTCATTGCCATCGCTCTGATGACGGCATGACATTGTGATTTAGATATTTTATTATTATATTTAGGTACAATAAATGTTATTTAATGATAACTATAGATTGCAGTGTTATAATAAGGAAATTTTGGCGGATTGTCGCGTTGAAAGCGTCCTTCCCTAGAGCGACCTTCAACATATAAAAGTAAAAAAAAATTAAAAAAACTAAATAACTATACAAGCTCGATACTTCATGCACCTCTAGAGGTTCATTGTATCGAAAGAAAAAAATCTTTTCCCTTTACAACCACACGTTTGTAACATGTTTTTTGGTGCTGCGCACTGATAATCTACGGTTTTACATAGTTGAATCAAAAAAAAAAAGAAAAGAAAGAAAGAAATAAGAGAGAAAAGAATAAGTGTGTTTGTGAAAACTTGGACGAATATAATGAGTAGAAATGAAAAAGAATAGTAACCAAATGTTATTGTTGATACCGCGAAAGAATGAACTTGGAGGGACTTTAATCACGCCAAGTTGATCGAAAACTCACCACATCGTCTTCTTATTTATTTGTATGCAATTAATCGTTTTAAGTATACATCTATCTAACATCACAGACACTCGCGAATTATTAAGCAAAATTATAGATTTATTAATAGATCAAGGCATGACTGAAGACGCAAGTAATAAATCGTGATTCTTCAACGATAGCACTTTTATCTATATTTTTTTTATCTCATTCACAAAAATTAAAAAAAAAAATACGCGATCGTGGAGGCAAAAATAGAATACGTAGTATTTCGAGCATTAGTGTCTCTTTGTACATAAAATAATACAAAAAATTTAATACACGTAATAGTAAAAAAAAAAGAATAGGAGAAACGTCATGCGCAATTTTAATCGTAGGTAATAAAGCTTGGGCACTGTTTCAGTATCCAATTTCTTCTGGAAGAACACGTTACATGTACAGAACAGAGGTGCTGACATAAAACTCCAAAACATTGTAAACATTAAGATATTTATTAATCGCAGCCAGCCATAAAGATACGAAAATCTTTTTGTTTATCTATATTTTAAACTAAACAGTTGCAGATTTCTAAAAAAAAGAAAAAAAACTAATAATGGCGCTATTGTCTAAATGTAAGATGTTCGCTCTCGATACGACTTGCAGCGTTTCTCATTTCGGTGCAATTTACTTTCACCCAAGCGCGTATCGAAAACTCGAAAATGGTAAATTAAAAATGCTATGTGGGTGGTGACGACGAATCTAATTGCACTATTCGTGCGATACAAGCTGAAAAGAAAAATCGATTAGATTATTGACATTGAGATACGTCGCAATAGAAATGATACGATGAAGCCGAGAAGAAAATTATCGAATTAAGAATTATATATAGAGATTATTTTAAAGTTATTATTCATCTCAAAATAAATCTCAAGCTTTGTAAAATTTGTAGTTATTTTTATTATCAAAGTATGTTTTTATTTTATTAGCCATACACATCGATTTCTACTGTCCTGATATATTTTAGCAAATGTTTACAAATATAAATACACAATTTTCGTAAGAATTTGAAAAACTTTGTATTAAGTTTACAAAATTTTTTTTTATTGTAATCGTTTGTAATTCATTATATAATGACTTTGCATTAAGATTTATTTTTAAACTTATTTATAAAAATATTGTAATTATAAAAAAAACCAATGCATTGTTTTTTTTCATAAAACTATAAATAAAATTCTTAAAATGACAATTCACAAAAGATAGATTGAAACATACTTTCAAAGTATTGTTAATTCATATTATAATTGAGCAAGTTACGATTATACCATTTTTGCACATTCTTTTAACTGAACTTTAAGTGATGTACAATTTGCTGATTGTGTGCCAAATAAAAAAAGGTCTAAAGCAATGCCAATAATTATAAAGTGTTTCAGCTTCTAAAAAAAAGAAAAAATTATGAATATCTTGTAAAAAAAACCTAAACTACATTAATTTTATAGAATAAACGTTTCTTTTTGTATTTGATTGTAATTCGTGGTTCAAAGTATTTTAGTTGCATTAGAGAATCAGTCTCACGACCCAATAGTTAACACTAGTTGGTATTTACTATCAAAGGTATACACGTTATTTCCAATTACTTTTATTAAATTTTTTATTTCATCAAACTAGTAAAAAATAACAGCAGTTTTATTTGTTTTCATTAGATCTCCAACAAATTTACATCAGATCGTCAGTACATGTGAAAGTTGGTAACTTTTCAGAAAAGATTTTCTTTAGTGAAAGTAATTGTAAGTAACAGGAACTACAATAAAAATTTAAAGTTAGAAATAAGAACAACTTGCTCGAGATAATTGATATTCAAAACTGCTACAGAATAGGAGTTTTTCCAATATAAAATAAAATTATACTGCAAAAGATAATGGTAACTGTCCCTTAAAATAATCGTTCGCATTAAATGCAGTTTAATAAGTAGCTTCAGCGAAAAATATTAATATATTCTAGAATCGTTTTGCTCCATTATTTCGATAAAGGCTAAATAAAAAGTAATTTTAGTAATGGATACAGGTATAAGTTGAAAATTAGATTGCGATTGAAAACAAGCGCAATCTGATAAGATTTTATTTTATATAAGCATATTGCAGTTTCGTGAAAATTACCAAGCACGACGTAATTAAACTGCAGTTTTTTCCGTTACCTTCAAAGTATACGTAAATAAGGCTTATTTGTTTGAATGCTTAATTGTTTAAAAACAAACTCCAGCAAATGTAGGTACTAATTGTACAAAAATCATAACAACTCCGTTTTCATTGGCATATTCTAAATTTAAAATCCATTCGAGTCGTTTTAAATAATTCCCACGTTTTCATATGTTAAAAGTATTGGTATTCATTCAATATTAATTAAGAAAAAGCACTAGAAATTAAAATGAGACTGTTTCAATAAAATATCAGTCAAAGGAAAAATTCACTGTAGCCCCATCTTTAAGAAAGATGCCTAATAACAGTTTACGATTTAACGGTCAATGACATAACTTTTATGCAAGTCAGTTACATCCGGTACAATTTCCTTATTTCAAAAAAAAAACTTGAAACCAAACCTAAGTGTTATTCTGAAAAATACACCAGCATTTCCACCGCGTGTATTTATTCCTGGTTTACTTAACGTCAATCAATACACAAGTAATTTATTCAATAATTCCTTCAATTAAACAAAGATTCAAAGAATTATCTTATTAAATGCATCTCGATTAAAACATAAGTCAGTTTAAAACGGCATTTGGATAACGATAAGCTTTACTAAATCAATAAACTCGTTTAAGAATCTCTTAATCTCAAGGTATATCGAAGGATTATAGCAATTGGAATAAAAAAATCCCAGTATATGAAAGCATTGGCATGCTTCACTCAATCGTACGATCAACTCTCGAGTTTAAATTTTTCATCGGATTCCACGCCGCGGCGATGAAAATGGAAAATTCAACGGGAAACGGAACGCGATTAGTAAGTCATTTAGCGATTAGCTGTTGGGGTAACGAGCGAAGAAAGCGCATAAAGCCATATCGCGTGCATTCTACGTCGATGACGGTCGCCCGCGACTCGAGAGCGCATAATATAAGTTACGTTACACATTCGGGCCTGAAAACCGCTGGGAAGACAGTTGGTGGTCGTAACGTTATACCCTACTATCAGGTGTTAATTCCGCTAGAGAGCCAATCGAAAGCTTCTCTTATTATAATCTCGATTTTTAATTTTTTTAATCATTATCGTTCTTTTGCGCCGCGGTAAAAGCGAGTACGATGAAGTTATGAAAATATAAATTGTAATAATGACGAAAACTTGCGACAATTGTTATCAATTTTTCAGGTGTCACAATTACGCAAGCGCGCGATAATTTATGATTCAGCCAACCAACGAGATGTCGGATAAAAAAAAAAAGAAGAAGTAACCATATATACACCTTGGCTTGTAGGCGCGTATATATACATGTGTGTAATAATAAAAGTGGATGACCCAACGTGATTGCACGTTACGTATGCTTAGAAAATTGAGCTCTAATTGCATATATGCATCATTTAGAGAAAAGTTCGCATTTAGTTTCAGGCTCGATATGCAGCTTCGCAAATTACAATGGACGTCGAAGTAAAAAACTTTGATTTTTTATATTATTAGCTGGACGAACGAATTTCACGGACTAATAAGTTATAGTGACGTCCATTCTGTTCCGGATACTTTCGCTTTTTTTCAATACATTGCCTCAATTCGTATATGTTAAAGACGTCAGATTATTTGGTTAATGCTTTTTTTTCATACGATTATTTTTTTTTTTTTGCTCCAACGCGACGCGATCAAGGAAAAAATCTCATAAATTTTTTTCACCCAAGCGTTATCTGCAAAAAAGAAACGTCTAAAAATAAGCGATCACGACATTTTTATTTATAATATTATTGAACTATAACAGGATGCAAGCGACGAATTCTTCGAGTAGTTTTCGAGCGCGATAAAGCTGCGCAACGTGTCTCAGCAAATTATTTGTACAAGCCGCGTGTGTAAACAGTCATCGAGTTATCATTCTCACGTAAATCAAATTAAAAGTCCATTCGGTTTATCCAAACAATCATAGTAGAGCACGCGCGCACAATCATAAAACGGAGTCACTCGAAGTTATCCCCTTAAAAATAATGAATTGCAGCTTCCAGCGAGAAACAAGCCGACTGCCGAAATCCCAATGAACGGACCTCACCGGGCGGCACATATGTATCTCTCTCCTGCAGCTAAACACACACAGCACGTGCGCACGCGATGGCGCCGGGATTCGCGCGCCCCTCGCGATCATCCGATCTTGCGTCATCCTCTTGCGTGGCGCGCTCCGCACGTTTACGCACACATCAGAGACGGGCGCACACAGCTAAAGCTACAAAGAGTAGCGTACAAGTGTCGCTCTCGGTGTTTCCCCTACCGCCGCTCGAGCTACTCCTGCTGCCTGCTGCTCTCCTCGTGGCGGTGCACTCGGGGCTCGCTCTCCGTGCGCGTGCACCCGTCCTCGCGGCGTACCGAGCGCGCGCCCGCATAACGGCGGAGCCACTGACGCTTGCGGGGAGCTTGCATCTCGCGCCAAGCTTTATCCCGAGGCTCGATAAGCCGGTCAGTCGCGCGCTGGATAGACAGCCGACAAGATCGGAGCAGCGGCTTTTCCGCGTATTACTGTGTGTATTTAGCTTCGCGCCACTGCCGACGTGGACTGTGCGAGTAGCCCGGCCGATTGGGAGCCTGATAAAGCGGGCGAACGCGCGCCAGCTGCGAAATCGATATAGACCCTGGCCGGATATATACTGGCTGGTGTACGTGACAGCAGCCGGTGCCGATGAGGTGATAAGGCAGCGGAGAGGGAGACGTGACACGCGGACAAGTGCTCGAGCAGCAGATCCTTTGCTCTCCCAAGGTGAGCTGTCCATCGTGTGCACTTACATACACGCGCGCGCGCTTGGCTCATTCTGTCGATCGGTAGTTTCCTCTTTTTTTTCTCTCTTTCGTCGACTGACGGTTCATCCCGACGCATAATTTTTCATCATTTGAATCTACATCCTCGCAGTGATAGTGCGTCAGCTGTAGATTGCCTGCTGTGTGTGTACACATTTCTGTGCGCGCGCGTGAGTTTGTGTTCAAACTGTTCAAAGTTCGTAAAGCCTTATCAATCGCTGATACGAGGATTATTTTTTTTTAAGAGCGCGCCGCCCAATTGCGTTGTATTAGAATCGACCGACCAACTCCGCTTTGCCGTTAGTGTGAGTAGAAAAATTCATTCAGTTTTTCCAACTAATTATCTCACGAACTCGACGACTTTTTGGTATTTGTATATTTTTGTTTTAAAACAACTCGATCACCTTCGAGGAAGCGGGACATTTCGACGAAGTTTCTTCAGAAACATTTTTTTTGTTTATTATGATGCAATGGGTCGTTATTCCGATAAAAAGTACTTGAAATTGAACTAAACGCCGGCGGACGAGGCGATAGACTTTATCAGCAAATAATAAAAGAAAGTGACATCCGTGCCGTGTTATTAAATACATCATATACCCAACATACAGTTGTTAAATTTAAGAGAAAATAAAAGAGCAAGAAACTTTTATTCGGGACGCCCGCAAGCCGGACGTTGCCTTGGAGCGCGATAAATCGGCAACCCGTCGATTCAGCGAAAAACGCGTCGCGTGGTATATACTTGCGCCCCCCCCCCCCCAAGTAAGACCGGAAAAAAATGTTCAGTCGTTCTCCGCTTGTATAGGCGACCGCTTGGCACGTTGCGTAAGAATTCGAGTGGAAAAATTAATTTGCAAGGAAGCGCTATTCCATTCCGCAAAGCCAAAACACAAAGCCGTACAGTAGGTTGAAATAAATTGCCAGACTGCCAGGATCGCGAGTCCCGATATAGGTCTCAATCCTGCACGTTATCCGGTAGTCCGTTCAACTATCGTTGGAAAAACTGTTCTTTTCAACTCGGCTGGAAGTAACATCGATGATTTCGACATTGTTTTACGCACACTTTACCGTCCTTCCCGCGCTCTCGGATTTATGACGCGTCGTCTTGCCGCTTAGAGAGAATTCCGAAGAATCCGTTACGAGAATCCATACTGGCTAAAGCGACACATTCCAATATTTCCCACGAATACTCAAATAAGATCCTTATCGCTAATTATACATGCGAAACACGCTCAATTACGCATCGCCCCAATCAACATTTCCAAGAGCAATTAATCCCGAAAACTCGAGCCCTCACCACTCGAAATAAAGGCTCCAGTCAAAAGTCCAGGCTTTTGACGACAAAAAAAAAGTAATTACCGGCTTGGTAATAACCACTTGGAAAATTGAAAACATTGTTACCAAGCCGACACACCAACAACACACACACACATTATAGCCGGTGGACTTTTTCGTCGCGCGCGCGTGTACGTTCGAACGACTATACGTGGGCTGGTGGGAGGCGAACATTCCGCGAGATAGCCGGCTCACGCGAGCGCAGAGAGAGAGAGAGAGGCGCAAGAGAGCGAGAGCGCCAATGACGCAAGCAGACGCCTCTCCGAGAGAGTGACTGTGTATTAGAGCGCCGGCGAGGAGGGGGATAATTTCGCTCGCTCCTCTTCGGCGTCTACATAATTGTTTCTTTTAATGTTCCTTTTTCTCTCTCTCTCCCACTCACTCGGCGGCACGCGCTCGTCACGCCGATTTTGACCGGCTGCCGGACACGTTCGATTGGCCGGCAAGCTCGTGTCTTTTTTTCTGCTCTCGTGGCAGAGCGCTCCCCCACCGTCTGCGTGTCTCTATATCCTCTCGCTAACTTTCTTATGTGTCTGTATATACATGTATGACTGAAAATATATACCGGCCGAGGACACGCAGCCGGAATTTGATCAACAACAACAATAATAATGTCTTCTCGATAAACTACATAGCTGTTTTTCTTTTTCTCGGCGCAACTATTCAGCGATATAGCTCCGCGTTCGAACGATCATTCGGAACTTTCCCATCGAAGCGCAATCTCTTCCCCGTTTCGTTATATCGCAGCCAAGTATCCACATCTCTCGTGTATTTAAAGCGGAGCAGTCAATGAAAGAGTATAGCGCGAGCGCGAATTTCTTAAACGAGATTAAATTGTATAAATTAAGGCCGAGCTCGGCGACTTTCTATCGCTCTCTCGCGGGCATCGAATATCCGTTTTGTCTTTGAGAGCTTGAGGCTGCGCCGCGGGGGCTGTATATAGAAAGCCGAAAGAAAAGCGCCTCGTAAGATCGTCGAGCAGCTTGCCTTTGTCTCTCTTGTTTTTTTCCCTCTTTTGTGCAGAAAAGAAGGAAAAAAAGAGGCACCGATAGATAAAATAAAGGTATAGAAGACGGAGAGAACAATGCACGTATTCGCTTGACAGTTACGTGTGTATACGTCTATAGACTCGATCCGGCGTAGGTATTTATAAGGGAGTCGCGAATTCGCGCGTTAATATAGCGGAATATAAATCGAGGGTGAAAAGAATAGAAACCTATACAGTGTAATACGTACGTGCGCGTATGTAGAAAACGGGACGGTATAGCAAGTTCACCTGAGAGGGAATATAAAATATCGAATAGAAGTACAAGCTAAAGAGCAAGAGAGAGAAACGCCGACGAGCAAAAGCCGATATCTATATATACTATATATACACAGTGTATACATATATACATATACATGTACACATTTAGGCGAGGCAAAGTGCTCGTCTGCTCCGGAGCAGCGTCGCTCTCTCGGCGGCGGCGCGACGGAACGCACACGTATATACATATATATGTATATACACACACGGGCGAACGGGGTGGAGGGTGGGGAGTAGGCAGATACACATACGCTTGCGTTC
This sequence comes from Anagyrus pseudococci, assembly GCA_030522585.1. Classification (NCBI taxonomy): domain Eukaryota; kingdom Metazoa; phylum Arthropoda; class Insecta; order Hymenoptera; family Encyrtidae; genus Anagyrus; species Anagyrus pseudococci. Next base: position 116,589 of record JAPYYQ010000061.1, read on the forward strand.
AAAACGTTGTGCTGGGGGAGGGTGGGGGAGAGCGTAGTCACCAGCTGATGATCTGGCAATGGAGAGCCGAGCAGCAGGCAGTCGCACGACTTCTCGACGCGGCGACGGCAACAGCAGCTACACGGAGACGGTGTAATACGTGTATAATAATAATACTGAGAGAGACTCCCGTTAACGGCGTAGCGATTCACGTGTAACAGTATTTATAGCGACGTACAGTGGAGCAAGTGGAGTCCAAGTAGTGCAATATCGAGAGTGCGTTCCATATATTTTATACGACAGTGCTAGGCCTCTCTATCAGTCTGTCTGTCTGTTTCTCTTTCTCTGTCTGTCTCCTTCTATCTATCTCTCTCTCTCTCTCCACTACCCCCCGGGAGAGTGCACGGCTTGACCGTTCGCGGCGCACGAATCCCCCCGCGAGGGTATCGCGCCTACTGCTTCTTCCCAGGGCTCGGACCGTTTTGCCGAACGTTTGCTGCAAATAATACAACCTGCGGAATCGATTGTGACGTTTCGTTGTGCTATCCGTGCGTGTCCAAGTGCCCGGACTACACATAGGGCCGCCGAGCCTCGATTAGACGCGCGCTATTTCGCGACATACACGTATAGGGTCTGTCGTCTAACTTTGTTGAAAGCCGTTGTTGTGTGTCCGTAGGGGAAAGCAATGGTTATTGTTCCGAGTCGGCTTGGCGAGCTTTCGCCCTCGCACGCACTCGACATCGTATGTATATCTTTGTTCAGCTTTGATCTCTCGTTCTGTGTTTGTCTGTCTGTTTATCTCTCTCTCTCACCCTCCTTCTCTTACTCTAGTCGTCGATCGTTCGATGTCGTTTTTTCGTTTGCTAGAAATAGGACGCTCTCTTCTTCCTTGTCATTCCCCTTCCTCCCTGCTTACTTCACCCTTGGATTATTCCTTCTCTCTCGTTCAATCGTTTGATTCTGCAGCTTTAGCAAGTTTATAGAGTTCCATTTTAATTTGTATTATGCAATTTCTTGTTTCAACTGGCTGCTCCAATTTATTGTTTTTGTTATTGGTCGTGGCAAGCAATTGCTTTCAACAGCTATTGCTCTTGCTTATAAACAAACATCACTGTACTTACTGACCTTTGCTAGTAATTATTTTGTTTAGTTTCTTAGTTGCCACAATTTGTACATAGTTTTGATATGAATAAATTAATAATAGAGTATATTAAACATTTTAAATTAACATACTTTAGTTTATGTTTTAATTTTTAAATTAAATTGTCTCTTATGTAGTATTCTATTTTATGCTTGTGGCAATTTATGAACAAAGCTAAAATGTAACTTCTTACAAAATTTTTTAGAGTTTTAGTTCATTCAAATATGTTCCATATGTCATGCTTCTTTTTATTTTGCCTTGACAACCAAATCAACTTGATCTCAATTGTTTCTAGCCTTTATCATAAAATATACAAAAAGCAATAAATATTTTAACAAAGAATTGAACAATTTTATTATCACTTATATATACTTTATAATTTTATAGTTTTTATTATAGTAAAGAAAGTGATTTTATTTTTCATTCGCTTTTTTCCAGAATTTTTTGTAATTATTAGAATTTTTATAATTAGTTGTTACTTATTAGTGATATAATCATATTGAGAATTCTATTTATTTTTCCAGAAACAAGGAATTTACATGGAATAAAAAATGGCCCATAGAAAAAGAGTAAGAAACGAAGAAGAAAGTATCATGGATTCCCTTGAAATTAAATGTGAAAATGGAGCATTAAATGATACAGCTTGTATTCAAAGTAGAGAAGGTTCTCCTGTACATTCAGTGAGTCTATATAAGATTTATTTATTATATATAAGTAAGATAGTTTTTTAACAATTTGAACCAGACAATGTAACACAATATTGTAATTGAAAAATTACTTTTATTAGTCAAGTAGTACAAAACTTTAATGTATTTTAATCTTTAACATTTTTTTATAATTGTAACTTTGTACTCAATGACGAAGTGATTCATTAAAATTTATAATAGATCTATTTGTTGAAAAATTTGATACTTACCCTTGCTGACTCTTAAAGTATTAATTACTGTCTTGAGTGATTAAAGATAGACTTCTTATCTATATGTGCGCACTTAAGAATGGGTTAAAAGATACTTTGCATTTTTACTGATAATATTCATTGGGGTACAATAACTGGTGATCAAGTTTATATATAACATACACTTTCCTGTGTTTGATTGCTCAGAGTAAAACTGATTCATTCAGTAAATCAACATTGAAAGACAATAACTTCCTCTGTTTCCTTATTTTTATTGAATAACTGTTAACTTATTTATAGTGTAATAAAAAAGTAAATTATAAATTTTAAATTAACTATTTTTCTTTGACAATATTTTATAAAACTTGAGGTTAAGATAACATATGGTAATATGAAGTTGTGTAATAGTTTAGAAAAAAATCAAGTATCTTATTATGAGAAGTTCAGAAATCCATTAACAAACTATGAGTTTGTTGTAAGTGATGCATACATGTAAAAATCAACATTATTTTCAATAATATTGATTTGCTTAATAAGAAAACTTTTTATTTGTAGTCCATATGTAAGGAGGCTCCCTTTAGTGATGAACCAGATGCTATAGCAGCAAGAAATGCTTGTGACTATAGCATAAAAATTACCATGAAAGATGCCAAATCAGGAAAAGGTCAGTAAATATATATATTCTTGCTGTTTTTTTAAACTTAAGTAAAATGTAATTAATTAATCTAATTCATTTTTTAATTATTTATTACAAATTTATTAATCATTAAATACAATAATCTGTATTTTTTTATTAGCCTCCCGAAGAGTGCGAGTATATGCAGATGGTATTTATGATTTGTTTCACCAAGGGCATGCACGACAACTCATGCAAGCAAAAAACCTTTTTCCCAATGTATACCTCATTGTTGGAGGTAAAAAATAACTCTAATAACGAATTTTTTAATTAAATTATATGTCTCATTAATTTAAAATTTTTTGCTATTTTAGTGTGTAATGACGAGTCAACACACAGTCGAAAAGGAAGAACTGTAATGACAGATAGTGAACGTTATGATGCGGTTAGGCATTGTCGTTACGTTGACGAAGTCGTGCGCGACGCGCCGTGGGAGTTAGACGACGAGTTTGTGGAAACACATAAAGTGAATTTATTTTGTATAACAAAATCTTTAAATTCATAAATTCGATGTTCTAAATGTTGTGGTTGTGTAGATCGACTTCGTGGCACACGATGATGAGCCGTACATAACAGAAGACGGAACGGATCTTTATGCTAAGTTAAAAGCTAAAGGAATGTTTGCTGCGACGCAAAGAACGGAGGGGGTCTCAACTTCTGACATCGTTGCAAGGATCGTTAAAGATTACGATGTCTATGTAAGACGAAATCTGGCCAGAGGATATTCCGCAAAGGAATTAAATGTCTCTTTTCTAAATGTAAGAAATATTTTTTAATCTTTCACTGTAATATGCGTTAAAAAATTTATTATACACAAACACGTGTATTTCTATTATTTTTTTATTCAAGATTTTCCCATAGTACAATGTTGACAATATTGTCTATGTTGCACAGTTTTGTTAACTACACAATTTTGCTGGCGCTTTGTCGACTGAGATAATGACGAGCCTAAAACATTGTTCTAATATCCATTTTCTTAAACTTGCAGGAGAAGAAGTTCCGCTTACAAAATAAGTTCGATGATTTAAAGGATAGAGGAAAACGTGTAATGGAAGACTTTGGAGAAAGACGAACAGAGTTGATTAATGCCTTTCTACTTTTATTTGGAAGAGACGGCAGACTGGTGAGATATGGAATAATAACCGCTTTTATATACATTTCCTACCGATATTTTTATGTTTCTTAAACTTTTAACCTGGTTATTTTTTACGTTTTACAAAATTTACTTAAGTTTTTATTACTGACTGTTTTTGATAAAAAAAAATCAAATGTAATAAAATAATTTAAAAAATGTATTGCATGTTGTTGATGTTTTTTATTTTGAGAGTATTTTTCAACGAACGTGTAAGCATTAATCTTTCAATTTTTATAAAACCACGTGTCAGATAATTTATATTAATGAACATCTTTGCTATCTTTTCTGTTCTTTTTCGCAGTCGACGATATGGAACGAGGGCAAGGGTCGTTTAATGCAAGCTCTCTCGCCTCCCGCCAGCCCGAAGCGGGATGGTAGCCCAAACAGCACCGGTAGCAGCAGCCAAGCTGATGATGATGATCAAACAAGGTACCTTACAGTATTCAATTCTGTAAAGTAGAAAATCGTCATTCCTCACATTTTCAAATTTTTGCTTACTTTACCAGAATGAAAGAATCTGTGATGCATCGCGTGAGCTTGCACGCTTGAAACTTCTCCTTGGTGATAGTACCCTAAGATGCCTATTTTTAATGCAACATGCACAAACACTATTCTTTTACTCAAAAACCACGAATCAATTGCCATTTGTTATTATATGTACGATAATATTCAACCTTTTTAGTTTTATAATGATTGTACAATTTTTATATCCATTAACAATTTTTTTTTTAAATATGTTTACTCATTTGTGTTTTACTATTAAAATTACATTTCATATGATATTTGAATTCAATATATTTATTTAGTTTGTAAACAATTTTTTATTTTGTTTTTATACTTACATTATTAACGTTCTTTATAAAGAGCTAAAATTTATACTCTTGATAATTTATTATTTTGTACAATTTTTTAATTTTTGATACAAATTAAAAACCAAAAAATGTATTCAGCTTTTTTCTTTTGTTTGTCCATTTAACTTATTTACTAACTTGGCACAATTTTTATACAACATTATGCATTTACTCTATTTACTAATCTAATCTCAATTACATAATTACATACTAATCTACATCTACACGCTCCACGGCACCAACTGTACAGACCCGCGCCTAGGCTATTGGAAAAATTCACCTTGAAAATAATAACGACCTAATTCCCTGTCTGCGTGAGCCTGAAAACTCCATGTCACCTTTTGTCATACAGGATCGTTTGTGAGATAGAAAAAAAATATCATTTGTCTCTTATTTCAGTCCTCCACCAAAAAAGGCTGGGCGCTATGAATTATCACCCAATAATCATTATCTCAGCGATGATTACAGCGACGATGACGAGATTCAGCAATGCTCCAATTGATCCGCATCAATGACAACGGCTGCTTAGACGTCTAAAATTCCGTTGTCTTTAAAAACTTCTTCTCTGAACTCTGACCAAATGTTGTAGCCAGCTGTTTTGTCCTCTTTATCGTTTGAGATGTGTGCACATCAAGCTTACTGTTCTGTAAAAGTATCGAACGTACCGATTATTTACAGAGACGTTTTGAGCAGATAAATTTCTGGAATCGGTGACAAGTACATAAATCTGCAGTCATAAAAAAAATTGGCCAATGAATTTTCAAAGATTTTCCCGTTTCCAGTGCTCCTAGTAGCGATTATACGGTACATTGCTCTGTCTCACTTTTATCCAAATGAATGTACATGTTATGAGTATTTAGCTGTAGATAGATCATCACACTTCGTGTGATGAATATAAAAAAAGAATTTAATCTGAATCATTATCAAACAGGAGAAGAAAAAAAAATGAGCGCATGGATTGTGAGAATGTTAGAAGAATAATAAGAATAACTAAATGCAGAAAATTCAGTTCTTTTTTTATTTAAAATAAATATCGAAACTCGCGACTTTAGTTGTGATTTTTAAACTATTTAATTTCTATTTTATATAAACTGTTTTATAAAGTCATTCTTAGAGTAATAATATACATATAAATATATAGACTTTACTGTGACACAATAATGTTTCATGATATGTAGATAGCACGTTTCTCCAGAGGAATGAAACTTTGGCCTGCATACAAATTGATTGGATTTAAAATCGGGGTAATAGCGATCTTTACGATTAGCTATTTTACCATTGTTCAACTTAGGTGAATGATTTATGCGATATTATGTAAATGAGCGTGACTTTAAATTATAAATAAACTATTTGCGAGACGTACGAATCTTGCACTGGAGATGTTAAGAGAAATTTGTTATTTTTCAAATAGATAATTACATTTATATATTACATAAGTGGATAAGAACCAGAAAAGAAGGACCGATTGAATCTCGTTTTTTTGATTGCCATTGACAAACGCGTGAAAAAGTGTACGATAAATCATTATTTATTTGAGCAGAAAATTAAATACTACATTATAAGATATAATTATGAATGTATAGCGTAACGATGTATCAACGCAATGGCCACTGTTACATGATTATAGGAAGAAAAAAAAATGACAATAGAAACTGCAATTAAGTGGCTCCTGATTGTAAAAATAAATCAAATTTCTCATGTTTATTTAAGGTCACTATACTTAGACTACATAATTATTTATTACATATTATAGTTCACCTACATTTGACTCGAACAGAAATATTTTTTTCAAACAAAGCTACGACAAATTAGATTTATAAGAGAAAAACATTTTATAATAATGTAAAAACGACGGTGCTACGTGTGGAAGCACGAGCTTTGTTGTGTGTATGTGTGATAGAATACGTTCAAAATGATCCCTGCTAAAAAAAGTTTATTAAAATCAATGAAACTGTGACTTTTGCAATTAAGAAACGACATTAAAATGCCATTTCAATGAATTTTAATGTCGTTTCGTAATTGCAAAAGTCATAGTTTCATTGATTTTAATAAACTTTTTTTAACAGAGATGTGACTTGTCTGGCACAGGCGTTGTTGGAATAAAGTCTGCGGTGCATTTTTTATTACATTACTTTTTTACAAATATGCAGCGCTTTTTAGACAATTTTAACGTGAGCAGCCATCTTGGGTAAAAAAAAATAAACAAATTTGTTTGGAAGAAAAATATTAGAAAATTACAAAAAAAAAACAGATTGTGTCGCGAGAGGATGAAGAAGTGAAATAGAAAAATAATGAATAATTGCGCAGCGTTTATGCCTTAGGAAGCTTCGAGAGTAATTGCCTTAAAAATTTTTGAAGAAAAAAAGATTAAGAAGGATAAAGTTTACGGCACGTGTCAAAAGAACGCGATTCGAGAAGATTGTAAGTGCGACGTAGCCGTGAAAATGATTACCGCTGCACACCGAGTTTTTATCTCGGAAGAAGCCAATGGTGCCTCGCGGCTTCGACTTCTGGCGATCGGCTCCGAGGCTTCTGCATAAAAAGTACTTGTACAAAGTGATTAAGATTGAATAAAGAGAGATTATTGTAATTAAACTTGCCACTCAGTCCTCGTCTTTAATACACTTCCTGTCAAATTTTTACTGACTATTTTTATTTACGTATAGTTATATAGTTATATATGATTACAGATTAATTTAATTTGATCGCTAATAGTTTCGTTCGGCAAGCCAAGCTATTAGCGATCACATTAAATTAGTTTAGTCGAGTTTCGATGAGTTAAGTTTAGTTTTGCAAGGTCGACTAAACTAATTTAATTTGATCGCGCTAGCTATATTCGGTGTATAAACCTTAAGGTAAAAGTACCAGTACACAAACACTCTTATATTTTGGCTCAGTATCTAAACATTTAGGAAAACCGAATAAATATATAAAATGTACCGTACTAACTACGGAAAAAAAATACCAGTCAATTTGTTGATATCAAAGCTTTCATACGTATATTTATCTGCTTATGTTGAACGAAAATATTTAAAAAAAAAAATTAAATAAAATTGACGCTTGATTGACTGATAAAATGAGGTGTTCAACTACCATAACATAAGGCAGCATGTGTTCAATTAGTGGGCCAGTTGAGCACAGCGTCGCAAATATGTGCTGCAGTAAATGAACATGTGATTAAATACAATTTTATGCGTTTTTTTATAAACATATTTGCTATAAAAAAACATTCTGGCCGCTATAGTATTCATAAACAACTAAAACACGTTCAATTTATTGTGATTTCGTTAATATATACCAATAAATAACAAATTTTCGTCGTAAATATATATGTGTTCATGTACTGGTACCACTTTTTTTCCATCCATTAAAACATTATGTTCAATTACTGGTACACTTCCTGATACTTGTCTACATTTTGTTCAAGTACTGGGTCATTGTAACATTTTTGTAAATCCTTCACAATATTTATT